>KZ345651.1:18073-33068 GCA_002352805.1 Teladorsagia circumcincta
ACCGACCGCTTAACGCCTCGAATTCGTTCTGAGACTGTTGCTTTAACACATTAATGCCAGTGCGTTCTTGGCGCAAGTCACACATGTAACATAGCTGGGTTTCTCCCGTGCATACCTAGCGATGCCTAACTGTCACATTCGGGACATTTTGTGGAGTTTCGTTACAGGACACACTTGTATTGCTACAGGGTCCACATATTTCGCTAGAACATCCACACAAACTCAGCTATATTGCGTTGTGATGGATAGCTCTTTCCTTTCTTATATTTGCTTCTTCTCGGTTTCTCTTTCCCTGTATTATACGGACTCGGCCGCGGAGCTTCATATGGGGCCGGGTGCAGCAAGCCCCAATAGAGGATCGGGTCCCCCTAAACTCTGCGTCTCTGCTCTGTAGATGACGCCACCCTCCTGGTCAGCTACAGGGGAAGAGTCCAGAGATGCAGAGTTTTGGGGACCCATCCCCTAGTTGGGGCTTGCTGCACCTGGCCCATGATTTGCCCTTAGCTGAGGCGGAGAAAACATCTTTTCTCATTGAATTTTGATTGCTGAAATAGAGCTGATATAATAAATTAAGGAGAACCTTAGCCGCTATCAAGAACATATTAACACGTTGGCGGTAACGCGCGTTTCGGCTTTTTTGACGGCGTGGGACTGGCGCGGTTTTGCGAGCGCCGCCGCCTCAGGTCACTCATGCGGATTTTGAGTGGTAAATAAATAAAACGGTAGCCCCCAAGAGGCCCATCGCGCGGCGAAGGAAGAGACGCAGACGCGGCAAAGCACTAGTCGCTGCGCACACTGTAGCGGTTAGGCGTCAGGTTAAATAGAGTATCATACTACGTCCCATACCGCACAGCACGCGCTGCGACTCGTCCTTTGCCGCGTCTGCATCCCTTCCTTCTCCGCGCGGTGGGCCTCTTGAGGAACACCCAGATTAAACATGATTAATGCAAATTAGGGTAGGTAATTTCTAGTGCGTAGAAGCTACTCAGAAGTACAGTAGGGGAAATCCGACCGAAAGACGTGACGTAACAACGAAAAAAGCAGAATTTGTCAGATCTACCTGCAGTGAAAGTGAAATTAATTTTACCTTGATTGTTTCAATCAAAACAAATACCATGTCATCCCACGGGTTCCGTATTTAATTATGCTACTCTTTTGATCTTCAGATCCATTCTTCAGATCCATTGAAAGAGAACGGAAACGAAAAATTAATTAAACTGAATATCTCGTAAGGTTCAGAAATGTTCCTCTAAATCGAAGCATCCGAGAACATCGTGAGGGCCAAAATCTCTCTAGCTATTGCTAAGTTTTGTTCGGCAAAATAAATATAAAAAACTTAGAAATGAATCGGGCGCTTATAAAAAAATGAATGTACTGGGTGCATTCATTTTTACATACGTCCCGCGCTGTCCGTCCTGGCCTGCAAAGTGCGGGACGTATGTGTCTTGCGCTGTCGTCAACGTATCAATAATGGAAGTCGAAGGTATACGTTCCCAACGTGGTGTGGGCGAAAGTTTGTAGGGAATCGCAAGTGGGCATCTACTGAAGGACCCAGAACGCCGGTAGGGTCAGTGAAAGAGCTGCACCAGGGTTATCAACGGTCGAGAAATTCCTCGACCATGGCTCCATACTGTGTGAGAGTAGTGCCGAAAGTGAATGTACACGCGGAGAGCACAGACGGCTTGTGGGTGGTAAGAGTGAGTGTGCGCACGCGGGGAGCGTGATTGAACAGGCGGAAATCCTCGACAAGCCGATGACGATTCCTCGACGATTTTCAATCTGATCTGCACGCTAGCCCTCCAGGCTCACTTCCAGCGTACCTTCCACACCGAAATAACCAAAAAAATCAGCAAATAAATATTCAAAAGAAAGAGAAAGCGTGTCATAGTCTTTCGACTCACCTGCCAAGTCGGTCCCTTCATACCTGAGTACGAAGTTCAATTTAGGAAAGCGTGAAAAAGCTTCCAAGAAAGCCTTCTTCCATGCAAGCGGCATTCGATGGCTTGGAGTTACTGAGCCAAACGAAAACACCACGAGTCCCTCACAACTGTCAGTTATTTGTTGGAATTCCTGAAATTGCTCTAACTTACCCCATACTCGGGACCAGCTGAAAATTCGGGGGGAATCGTGAGTGGACTCCACTTCCAGACATCTTCCTGCCAGCAAGTGTTACCCAAACATACAACATTTTGATCAGTAGTGCAGTAACGGTACGGAAAAGAAAGATGGAATCATCGAAAATCTTTGGTGGACGCCAAGGCACCAGTTGGCACAAGGTTAGGGCTACACAGCGAAAGCGAGAGAACTGTTGTTCTGACAGTCTCCAATTTTTTATGAATTTTCTCCAAATCGAATAATTTTAGAGGAAAGGCAGACTTTCTCCTGCTTCCAATTTGCAGGCATCACCATAGAGCTGTTGACGTCCGTCTTCATCGAACACCCTGCTATTTTTGCAAGCCAATTCTCACCGCGACGCCTCTCTCGCATTCCGGTAACAGTTCAGAAGGATCACTTAGGAGAGGATGTAGTTTTTTCTGTCACAACTCCCGAATCGTTTAGGCTTGGGTAATCACCCGCAACAATGTTGAATGGTTGAACGAAGGAACAGCGAAAACTCAGAAGGAACATTGCGACGTTCAATCGTGTTTAGAGTTGAATCGGGCTCAGATCGTTTGAGACACAACACCTTATTTTCAAACCTTCACGACTTTGTGGAGGTGTTTCAGCACCGCCATCTGAACACATCGGGAGCGTTCTGACAAATGAATACTAGTACTAGTTCGACCGGATTCCTTTCACTGGCGGGTAGAGCATTGAGATTGCCATTTGCAGGGAGGTCGAAGCGTGGTACAGAATAGCGAACCACCAGCGCAGGTGGAAGGAGCGTGCCCCCGACACTTTTCTGGTTCATCCCCTATGAAGCATGGCGGGTCAAAGATCCTGATTGGTACTAATCGGGAAGGGGCCAATGAGCAAATGAGGGGCTTGCGTTTTGAATAGGTGAACGTGGGCTGCAAGCCGCGGGGCATATTGCTGAGCTTCAAATATTCCCGAAAGATTTTGAAATCGATTAATGAAAAGTGGCGCATAAACTGGGTGCTGGCCTAAAATGTTAGCAAAATCGCATTTGAATAGCACCGTGATCTTGATTGAAAGGCTATAGGTCAAGCAAAGATCATTAGCTGATGCTGTGCACTTTATTCTAAGATAGCCCTACCTTGTTCAGGGGTTTAACATCCTTTATCTGGATGCCGACACCTCCAATACTCACAACTTTTGCTAGCGTTGGCCGTGTCAACTCGTACAATTCATTGGAGTTCACCATCACCTGAAATGACGCTCTGCAAAAACCTTGCTTTTGTTAAGCATCATCGAAAATAACTACCAGTGGACATGTTTTCGCAACGTCGACAAGGTCAGGAAAATTCGGATCAATAAGATCGCGGAAGATCTGTGTTTCCCGATCAGCGAACATTCTGAATATAATTATAGAAAATGAAACCCTTGATCATTTAAATATAGAATCATAGATTACTTCATCGATAGGTCATAGAAATTCTGCTACACACCGTGGCTTTTCACATGCAACGTTCTCCGCCTTGGACTCTCCAGACTTCGCGAAATGAGCGATTCGCAAAGTCTGACATCGGCCTTAGGCGGAGTGCAATGAGTGGTAGGCGGGGCTAACTTGCAATGCCAATGATGAAGGAGCTCGTGGAGGTTCTCCGCTCATACCCATCATCGCTTTTTTACAAATGGCAGTTTAAAGTTGGAAA
Organism: Teladorsagia circumcincta; assembly: GCA_002352805.1. Taxonomy (NCBI): domain Eukaryota; kingdom Metazoa; phylum Nematoda; class Chromadorea; order Rhabditida; family Trichostrongylidae; genus Teladorsagia; species Teladorsagia circumcincta. Next base: position 21,850 of record KZ345651.1, read on the forward strand.
TTGCGCTGAAATGCATCCAAAGGCACATTCTGTGACTGCATAGGTTTGGGTCATTGCGTCCGAAATTAAAGGTGGATTCGGTCTACCAGTGACCGCCAAAAATCCTGAAAACCACCTTGCGTCAGCGCGATCGCATGGCATGCACTTGATCTCATGGGAATCTCATTGATTGGTTCTGTGTGGCATAAGGGAGGTCGAACCAGTACAGATAGGTCAGCTAGTGATCGACCGCCCAAGAGGCGCAGTTTAGGCGGGAATCGTGGGGGTAAAAAGAAGGCGGGGAGCGTTTCAGCTGTCTTCTCGTCTGCAATAGCCCAAAAGGGGCAGCCCGAACCGCGCCTCTCCCATCCCGACTACACCCACCACGTCCAGCGTCAGCGCTCAAAAGCCCGAGGACTCACCCATTCTAGTGATCCGTTTGTTAACTTTTGTTGTATTATTCATTGCCGTTTAATTCGCTCTGTTTACTGTTTCGTGATCTCGGATAAATTTGTCATTGCTAATCGAGTTTGACGGTGTAACCCGTTGAGACTGTCGTACTCGAAACTCGGTTCATGGAACCAGGTTTCACTACATCTATCATTTTACCATACGTTATGGTATCAGAGACTCGCTTCGTGACGCAAACCTAGCTCAAACAACCAGTGCCTGGTGGAAACGCTTCCGCTTTTCGCCAGCGAAACTTTTCGCTGCGAGAATCCCATGTGCACTCCTGATCATTAGTGGACCTGGAGTTCTCGCAGCGAAAAAAGTCCTGCTTGCGAAAAGCAGAGAAGTTGCTTTCTGTCGTAGTGAACAGCACCCTAGTAGGGGTGCACCGGTCAAGAAAAATCCGAAGCAAGGCAACCTAAGACACGAGAAATGGAACCTTTTTTCCCTTGATTTCCGCTTTGTCGGCGAGACAGTGACCAAGACGAGCCCTTGCACGTGCTAAGCCCGATAAGCGTAAGCGTTATCATCTCAACAAACATCGTTCTTTCATTGATACTCCTTCACCAAAAAGAAGATACGTTCGCTCAACTCGAAATGCCCGTTCAAGGTAAGGTGCAAAGTACAACATCTGCGCAGCAAAATTCATCCAGTCACAGCTCAAGTTCTTCACTCGGAGGCGGGCTGCGGCACGGCAGATGACACCTGCTTGGCTTAGAGCCAGCTATGCAGTTATGAGTGCCCCTTCTGCTGCAGAACATTTCACTATTCGCTCCCTTGGAAGCTCTGCGTTTCTTCCTAGTGGGTATGCATTTTTTTCTACACCTAATTTAGAAATACATCCTCATTTGGGAACACGAGAAGCATTCCCGTAAAAATTTAGGTATCGTAAAGCAAAAAATTTTACTTACTTTTTCCACATTCCTGGTAATATCGAGTGTCCAATGAAGCTCTTCATTCTTTCCAGAAAACTCATCTCATCCGTGCTCTCCATAATTACAGCTGAACAATTATTAAACTACAAACAGATTCCTCTGCACCGGCTGGGATCACTCGAAGAATGAGCTTATCACAAGGGGTCTTTCAAAGCAAGCCGCGCTTTTTTGAAAAAGTTTTTCGCACGTTGTAGGGATGCATGTAGGGACAAAACCAAGTTTCATTTTCGCGGTGAGCGGTTTTACATTACCAAAAAGAAGCATAAGGTACCGTTGATGGTTTGATCCTCCATGGCGACTGAATTTTGCTATTGGGTTGGCGCTTACGGGTTGGTGACACATCGCGCTTAATGTCAATATCTTAGGTTGAGAGTATCATTCACCACTTTTTGTTACTACTGAAACCGTCCAATGAAAATGAAACATGGTATGGTAGTCCATATATGCGTCTCTACAGTAGGCAAGAAACCGTTTCCAGAAAGCGCTGCTTGCTTTAAAAGACCGCCGCCCTTGCAAGTACCACTGCAAAATATGTGCACATAAATTAATGCACCATGACTACGTAGTAGCATTACCACGGCGTGCATTGAGGTTCGAGGATCGTGCATTGATTACATATTCCAATATAAATAAATCATTTTTCTCAATTTACGATGCAGCGGCACTTCACTCTGCTCAGCGTTGACTTCTTTTATTCGAAGATGATCCACACTTCTACCTCCCGTAAGTGACAATCACAACGCATTACCTGACTCTGTTCAGGGTGGACCTGTATGTACCATTGATCATTGACCAGGGCAATTCCGATGCAAACATATGGCAGTACAGAGACATGTCCAAGGCTTGCAAATAGAGTCCAGAAATATAGAGTTTGGATCCCACATGCCTTGGGTCCGAATCAGCTCAAAACACGACCTGACATCTTCATGTTCAAGACGACTTCCCATGGTTTCTTCGATTGACCACCCATCACATTTGCCGATGAGGATGATGAGGAGTGGGTACAGTGCGTCAACAAATAAACAAGCGGCAATGGTCTAGCTCAAACGCTTTGGAGTTCTGACTGGTAAAGTTCAACATTGCCCAAGTCGGGTCTTCCCGGATTTTTGGTGGGAAACGAGAAGAGTTGAGCCCTGGAAACCCCTACATACTGATGTCGCAGTCAGTGCGGAAGTCAACCATACACAGCTGAATTGCAATGGTTCTGGTACGAGAGAACGCAAGCCAAAGTCTACATTTTCACAACGCTATTAACCCTATTGTTTGGAAAATCCAAGGAAACTCAGAGACTCTTAGACGGAGAGTTCTTCCATGTCCGCCCCATAGCCCCGAACTCGTGCTAAGACATGGCCATCTGCTTCGCTCTTGAAACCACCTTCAAGAGGAAAGAATTCCAGCAATCATGATGTCAAACACGACATCCGATATTTCTTCGATCAGCATTCAACCGACTTCTACAAGGGAGGCATCGAACAGTTCCTAGTACGTTGACAATACATTGTAGATTTGATAGTGTGTAGTTTGTTGGATGAATGAAACAAAAGAATAATAAAAATTATAAAATTATAAAATTGAAATAGTCAGTTAGTTGCAAGACTCATGGACGAACCTAATGTTTCGTATGACGCACTAGTACCTTTGGATGTTGAAACGCAGCCGAATGGGCGAAGCTAAGTATATGCTGAATTTGCAAGGCAACAACCTATTAGTTTAAACAAGTTGTTGTGGCAAAGTAGAACACGATGTGAGAGTTGTTCGAGCTACTTTAACGAAAGAGAACATTTAAAAGATCAGAAGCGTCAAGCATTCCACTGGACAAAACATTTCAAAGAGTATAAAACGAATTAAAACGTTTGAATAAGCACGCTTAATAGAACAGAATCTCTCACTGCACTTTTCGAAAGCTGAGTTGCAGTTTTTGATATATTTTGCTTTTGTTAACTGCTGCTTTTTTGTGAGGTTCAACAGAATATCACACGTTAACGCTTGCTTCTACAAGCGGTGACATGTATTGCTCTGTGGCTGCTTGAGAGCTCCGATATTTTCTGACGCGTTTTCTTTTATTAGCAGCAAATGATCTTCCTCCCTATCCCTTCGGTTGAAAGACCAATTCACGTTTAGAATTATAGTCAAATGTAGGAATCTTTCCATACAACTCGTCGTCTTTTCTGAGAAACTTACTTACGAGGAACATAGCTCGGTATTGTCGGCACTCCCATGTGATGCGCTACATAATCCATAAGGATGCCGCTAAAAAGTATTTTTTCCGATTGACATAGAAGTATTGTCAGAACCCCAAAACGTACCTGTTCAGCCATATCCACGAAGGAATTTTGGCGTAATGGATGAGCCCAATGGGGCATACGTCGTAAATGTGAGTAAAGGCGAGATCAAACTTTTGAGCAACCAACCAATCAAGAAAGCCCTTGTTCTTCACGACTTCTAAACCAGAGGCACATCACGTAAAACGAACCAATCAAAAGCTATTTGTACATATAAGCACATAACAAAGGAGACTCACTACGGCAGATCTCGGTTAAAAACATTGTCACGTTGTCCATCTTGGATCGGAGCCTTGGATCCCATATTGAGAGATCCTCAAACAGGTGATCAATTCCAGCTGATACGCACCAAGTACACCATAACCATTCATGTTGGGGAATGATAGAGTCTACACAAAAAATTTGTGTGGACCAATATCATCATTGTCGTTTATCATTGTGTACAGAAGGGTCGTTCTCTGAGTGTGGCTCATCTCTGTGCTTCAGTGAGCGACTACATCGGGTGTCTGTAAGACACAAGATACAGACGATTAGGACCAGCACCAAAGGTTCTACAGGACTCAAGATTCGGACTGGTCAAGACTTCGAAGAAACCCGGACGAAAGATGCCCAAGTCATTCGGAAATGGGACGGCTCCTGCTTTCGCTTCACAGCTTTAGGTACTGCTTCAGATTAGGCGTAGCTATTATTTCAGCATGAAGAAAGGAAGATGCATCCTGCCAACCTTACCAGGAATGGCATGGTAGACAGCTAGAAGCTGCAGTATGACCAGATGAACAAGGAGATAGAGAACTTTGCGTTCGAAAAGAATCTGGATGTATGGTACAAGAGGTATGGAAATTGGTGCATCAAGTATCTCAGAAGATTGAAGAGAAGCTTCATCTCGCTGAAGCTCGAGGACAACGCATGTCGTAGGTAAGCAAATGATGTTATACCTGTACTATCGCACGAGATCAATTTGGAATGCTGAAGAATCTTCACGAGTTATTTGCACACGAGAAAATGTCTACTCGCCGCCGATACGGGTTTTGAAGATAACTCTCCCCCATTAACTTCATTAACTTTACGAGCATTTCGAATTATACGTACATCATCAAACGGATGGATCAAGAAGCTCCGCTGGAAAAAAAGGATTACACAGCCCTTGAGACAGTCCAGTTTGTGGCAGTACTTCGGGATCCTTCTTATCGAGAAGTAGGTCTAAGGATGCATTGTCTACTCGATACCCAATCAGATGACGCACTAATGACAATTGAAGACCTCCTTGCGGTGTGAAAAGCTCTGAAGAATGATAACACACTTATCGGAACATGCCACGATCACATGCCATGCCGAAGAAGAAAGTGAAGCGAATGTGAGGCAATGAAATGGGAAGCACAGAGCTAGAAGAGCGCAGAGCGCTCTGGAAGCCTTTCTTCTGCCAGAATGTTCTATTAAGACTCAAGAAATCAATACGTCGGAATCGTTGCACTTTCTCCTTCTGTGGTTTGGTCTGAAAGCTCTAAAAAACCCTGTTTCTTCGTGCTCGCTGGAATTGAAGTGATTTAGTACTGATTTATTAAGAAATCTCCTGCTCCGGGACAAGCCATTCAGCCGTCTGTGGTGAGTAGTCGCTGCTAGTTGAAAATATGTTCTCATTTGCCACTTTGCAATGTCGTGGTGCCTTCAAATTTGTGACTAGTACTTGAGCTTACCGTCCTCCTCTCCCTTCCATTCGCCAAATACGACCTTGTTGATCATTGTGCAACGGGCAGTCGACCCGGCCAGGAAGCCGTAAAATTACTACAGCTTCCAGTTTTAGTTCATTTTGAAAAAATTCCAACATCTTAGAGATATCGGAAAAGTTTGTGGTCCTGCACAACATTGCGCTTCAGATTTTGATAACAATATGAATAGTTGAAAGTATCTTGGAGTATTCACCTATGTAGCATTCTGCGAAGATCGGCGCGATTCACTGTTGCACACGGTACACAATTACTTATAATGCTAACAGCGACAGACAATGAAATGGCGGATGCAAAGCAAATTTCGGAACGGAAATATCGAAACAGCAAAAAAAAGAACCAAGCAAAAACCAAGAAAATTAGGAGTAGTAGAGAAATGTATGCTGTTGCGCTGATCATGTGTACCTCCGAATTCGATGGTAGCAAGTGCCACCGCCAGGGCCGCAAGGGTGATGTTTATAGGATGATTCTGTTCTGCTCTCACCAAGAAAACGTATAGAGCTAAACCCTTACTTCGAAAATCGTTTTTTGTTGCTCCTCTTCTATTTCCTTTTTCGTAAGACCAAGCGAGGCATTGACGCGATGAACTGGAAACAGAAGAACATAAGGATTTGCTATGACAGACAACTAAATTACAAAAAACACAATCCGTAAACTCTGCTCCCCAGAGCAAGTCTTTAATTGAAGTTTACGTCTTGTATCCTCTGTATCTTGTTGTGCTATACCAAATGACTACATGCGCGAGCGTTACTTTTACATAGTATTATATTGAAGCGACATTCCCATCAGGGTTTAACCTTGAACCGCGTTAGGCCTCAGAAGACGACGAATGTCTGTCTGTCGAAACGCTAGGACCATTGCATAAATGTTCGACCTGTCAACCTCGAAGGGCAGAAGAAACAAACACAAATAAGAACATACAATGCCGAGGTTACAAGAATGGGGAAGCTGGAGACTAGTCTCAACAGGGTTTTTACATTCAATAGTAATGGGGTGGATATGATGCACTAGCCTCTGTCAAGAACATATTAAAAGTCACTGAACAAAAAACTCAACTTGGAAAGTCGCCAGAAGGGAGAAGCATGCTCTCGAATCAGGTGGGACTCACCGATTCTGCAGGCGACGCCCTTTACCAGCCGTGGAGATCGCGTGCTCGGATGCGGGTCCTTGCGCAATTGCTTGCAAAGTACCCCGCATCTCGAAATTAATAATGCCCCTTCTTGATTGATTTTACTTGTTTAATTCACCTAATTATTGTATTTCTCTTTGGTACTGATGCATATGCATATGTCTCTGTTTGCGTTAGTGCGATTGCAGCCGTATTTCTTGCTGGTACGAACGCAGTAAATGCCGGCGAAGCAAGCTAGTTGGGTCAGCTCATCCGCCCGTCCCTTCCTTCTTTCCAGAAGGGAGCCTGTTTATTTTTATTTATTGTTACGCTCAGAATAAGACCCAGGGCGTACCAAAATCAGTATGATGCATGGAGAAATCATGCAACAGTAGGAGCAAGGTGTGAAACACTAGAAAAATATAAAGAGAAAAAACTCTCTGAATAAAAACTGATATAGTCTAAGGGTCTACAATTGCCTCCACTATACCAGTAAAATAAATAAAAATGAAGGCAGTTGGATTCATTGTTTAATGATCAAACCAACTAACGAACAGCGCAAAGTGGAAAGAAAGACCTGATGAACATTAAAGGCAGAATTTACGATGAAAAAGCAACCCATTCCAAATTAATGTCGAGATGGTAAGTAATACCAGAAAGGAAGCGGAACCATGAAAAACGGCTCAAGAAAACAACGGCCCGGAGAAATGGGACCCCTTTCTTTCGCCTTGATCTTGGTATTGATGAGACTTCCATCGCTGTGCCCTCTTCAACATAACGCTCTCTCCGCCGTCTGATCGCTCGCCGCGTATAGACCTGTGGCGTGTGATTAGACAGGCGGTGGGCGGAGACAGGCGGACCCGCCAACATTGAGCTCTGCTAGCTCGCCGAGGTCAAATCTGCAACTACCGGCTGCGTGCCTGTCCCCACCTTCAGGAGGCTCGCCGGTCTTCCCACTGGGCGATTCCTCCCTACCTCGACCTTCGTTCTTTCCATGGAGTACTTCTTTAACAAGCCTTCAGGTCAAGCGGTTCGAATTCGTGTTCAACAGGCGGAGAAAGGGAAGAGGCCTGATTGTGGGAAAAATTTCATAAAGAAGAATTAAATTGCTTCGCTACGGCTCAGGCACTTTAAGGTCAATGTGCCTGTGCGGAAATTGCAAAAGGATGGAAATAAATAACGTCAACTTTATCAACACATTGAAAATGGGTTATATGACCATTGACCATGCACCACATTAGGCCGGAGGTCGAAAAAGGGAAAATTTACTTAGTCAAAAGGTGCATGACGAAACGTTTTTTGCAAGGAACGGATCGCCCCTGCAGCCCAGCAGCGCCATACCCGCGCTACTCGCGACGCTGTCCACCCAATTCCTGGCCGTCTGGGAGGGCAAAAAAAGGTCTTCTCTCCTGGGAACTAGATCGTTTTAATGGTTTTCTCTTCACTCCTGCCCACTGACCAAATCTACTTTAATTAACGAGCTACCATTACATCGTGAGCTCTGCTTTCAAATTTCAATCTGCAGAAATATATAAGGATCCCTAATTAAAAACATATCGATGGCAGAATATTCAACATACTCTTCACATCTTTCATAATCTTCACATCACTCGAGTCTCTGTCATTGTAAGCCGTAATCATCACCATCGTGACATCGTGGCCAGCTTTTGCCAAAGTCTCCGCAACTCGAGCATTAAAAAGCACCTGAACATGTCATTAAAGTTTGACAAAAAATAGACAGGTTGTTGGAGAATTTGGGTGAGTACTCAATAGGATTACCTGACTGTTAGCCATATCGGGTACGAAAAGGACCATTCTGTATGCGCTGCTCCATGACGGTACTAGAAATATGACCAGAAATAGCCCGATTAGTGACACCATGTGGAAAGCAGCTTGATTGGATGCTCTGATCAGCAAATCAATGAATCACGCATTAAATCAAGTGATAGAAGACGGAACTGATAACAGGTTGCGTGTTCACCTCAGCATGGCACAAGATGACCGTGATTGCATCACCAGTGATCGTTGATTACTGAAGGGAGGATAAGGTACGTAAGGACTGAGGGTCGTCTTGTTAACAGATGTTTTTCGCTGCAAATTGCAATGCAATGTTATTACTAAAGCTGAATTATGGACAAAACACTTCTTCCCAGGAGGGAATCGAACCACCACCTTCGCTCTCTGGAGAGATGTGCTACCAACAGGGTCAACCGTTACGTTGGACAAGTTTCCAAAATTTTACGACCCTCCCCCCTTCTGAAGGGCCTCGGTACGATACCCTCCACACCCGACCCGAAACATATCACAATTCAGCTACTCGTGAGGAGCATTCCCGCGAGGAACCGAATTTAGCATTGGAGCTTGAGTTTGCATTTTCGCACGCACTCGAAGCAGCGCGGAGAGGCCGAGGCGGACTGCTTATCTTCAAAAGATTGTAATTCAGTTAATTTTCAATACTTTTCAAATTTCAAATCAGATTTATGATCTACGAGACACCTACTTTCAGAGAAAAATTATTTTTGTGCACTACCTTCAAATCGCTGTGAGCTATGGGGTCGTGAATCCGGAATTCACATAAATGTCTACTTTTTTCTCTGAGTAGATGTGATTTTCTTCAAATTAGATATTGTGAGAAGTGGCTAGAAAATTTTCAGAGTACAGATAGTTTTCTTTCTAATACATACTCTAACTTTCGCAAAGTCTGTTTTCTTCAAGAAATTGCCATGTTGGACAATTTTTTTCAGGACCGGGTTTTTTGGCTTTAAAAGGCCATAACTTTCTTCAGAATGAATTTTTGGCAATTGTTGTCCCCCTGGGATAAACTAGAAAATTAGAGCTTTTCAAGCTTTTCAATGAATACCTGAACTCTTTCCAAAGTTGAAGTCAAAAAATCGCCCCGTTGGACAATTGTGGGTGTATCGCGGACAAATTTTTCGCAAAGCGCTGGTTTTCTGGCTTCAAACTCTTACAACTTTCTTCACAATGAACTTTCTGCGAATCTTTTTTTCTTGGAAGAAATTATAGGGTTAGTGCTTTCTAATGGATACTTTGTTCCGTTCCCAGAATGGTTTGTTCAAAAAATCGCCCCGTTGGACAAATTTTTTTTCATTGATTTTCGGAGCAACTCTTCTGAAACTACGAGCTTTCAACACTCAAACGATTACAGCTCCCTTCAAACTCAATTTTATTGGGAATAATGATAACATCGCACAAGCTTTGTGCATCATGACGGATATTAAAGTTTTTTTAGGGAGTCGCAGACAGTTGCATTTTTTTCTAAAGTTTTCTTGTAAGCCCTTAGTAGTCAATCTACCTAGTGGTCACTTTTTTTACTAACTCAGATCCAGTTTGATAATAATGGATCCCCTTGAGAGCATTTGTGTGCGTAGACAGTCTGTTATGGACACTACCGCAGTACTCGTCTGCTTTGAGGTGCGCCATGCACTCTTTCTGGTTAATAGTAGAAGAAACACTCTAATGTCTTACCTACGTATTGCGACGTTGAACTTTGCAGATACGACCCCCCCTTTCGGTCGACCGAATACGACCCCCCTCGTTGTACTTTGTCCAACGGACGGTTGACTCTGGCTACCAATCAAGTCAAGCGTATGTTGAGGAATCCTCGATAGGTCGGCAGGGGGGGGGGGTCGCATGTGGCCCGTTGGCAGGATGGAAGCAGTAGGATCATCGCTGTCGCAAGACTCCGAAAAATCCAAACATCAAGAACTGATCGATGCAGGCAAGCTGCATGCTGTGCGAACCAATATCTCCAATCACTATGCTATTCCACACACAGGATCCTCATGATTCAAAATGATCCGCTTTGTAACTTCGAGCTGCCACAGTGATTTATTACGACGAGGTTAAAGAATACGGGATTCGCAACCTCCAACGGATCTTCTATCCTACAAATGAGTCTCGAGTATGAAGGAATGGGTCGTTGCGAATGCGTAAGTGCGTCCCTGAGTGGGCTCAATCAGTTGAGCGCCTTAAACTATGGCCAACTGTAGAAAAAATATCAGGTGGGAAAAGATCAAGAGGCTTCGAAAGTTTCCGTGGAAAGTGGCACGGAAGGATCCAGAAAGTTTCTGTGAAAAGTGGCATGGAAGGATCCACTATCAACAAGGAATGCAGTCTTTAGCTTCAAACTCATAAGCATGTGATCGTTTAAGTTGAGATTACATACACACTTATTGGGAAGAGTCGAACACTGTTATAAAGCGAAAAAGCGCGGCGGTAGTGTTCGAGTGTTCGCGGCTCCCACTCTGAAAGGAGATCGTCGAATCACCTTTTTGGCGAGTTTGCTCTTCTCAGCTGTCAGCAGCACAGTTAAAAAGACTTTCGATACCATCACTTCATGAACGTTTGCCTAAAGATCCTTGTATGTACAGTTTGCTGGCAGTTAAAAGCAAATCCCATAAAGGTAGCAGTGAAAAATAGCTCGTGCAAACCCTTCACAATTTCTTTCAGAGAATCGCTCAGAAACCATTTGGAGCTCAGCTAAGGAGAACGCAACAAGAGGTAAGCATACCAGCCCTTGGCGTGTCTGCTGGGGCCGTATGCTGAATTTCGGGGAGGGGATAGGGTCCCAGGTCGACGGACTACTTGAACTCGGTTGGTACAGTAGGGGATGGCGACGCAAGTGGTGCAGCTACGTCCGAGCTCCGCCAAAAGACTGGTTTGCTCCCCTCAGGGGCCAGGTGCAGCAAGCTCCGGCGAGGGGATGGGTACCCAAAAGCCT
>KZ345651.1:69485-84174 GCA_002352805.1 Teladorsagia circumcincta
AAAAGGCACCGCATGTCAGTCGTGTTTGCCGTCCACATCGTCCTCCAGGATATGTCGGCGCAACCGGTCACGGTTCCTGGAATCCTCGTTTCGGTCCGAACATTCAAAAACAACGTAACAAGGCGATTATATATGTATTCAAAGGTACGTTCTGCGACTGTAGAAGGAGGAATTTATCAATGAACTTCAGGTGGTTATTGGCTCCTTGCTTCGTCAATGAAACAGAGATGACTCTCTTTGTAGAGTCACAGTAATTTTGATTTTGTACAAGTTATTGGAGAGTTCAGACGACAGGTGGAGAGAGAGCATCGGGAGGAGTGATGCGCAGGGTACATGAGATCAAAATAAGTGTGGAGCCATGGACTAGTGGTGGAGTCACTCAAGGAACCCTTTTATCCTCCTGGCAGCAAAAAAGTGGACTACTTCACTCATTTAGGCCGGCCTACCTAACAAGGATTCTTCAATTTTTTGTAGACTGTGCCTTTAAGCCTAGATAGGTTATTTGACTGCTAACCGAGTAGAGCTGATTGAAGAAAAAAATTGGTCAACCTATTTTGTCCTCGTCATCCACTTCGCCAAAAATCTCAAAAGCACCATTTTGGAACATCATCCATGCCAGAGAATGATTGGACCTAACAGCATACTCCTCTGCAAGTGGAATAAATATGCAATAAATAGGCAAACAAATAAAATATGTATTGGGAAAGGAATAAAAGTATGTCTGTGGAGTAAACAAATACTCGAGTTTTATAACTATCGAAAAATGCGCTCACCTGCCATGCTAATGTGGCATACAGCAAATATTACCCAAAAAATCACAAAAATTAGCAGGAACTTGCCCAGTGTTCTGATCTGCAATAGAAAAAGCATACTTTCAGAGCTTCGTTGTGAGTCAAATTTTCCCCACTTTTTCTGGCATTCTGAAGGGAAACTGATGTCATTTTTGTGATCAAGGCATCTACGACTTATTTAATAAAACAGCATTAAAAAATCGCTCACGCCCTTAATGACCTTCCTGGTAAATGCGTTTTCATAGACGAATGTCTTTTTTGAAGAATTGGCTTACCATTCTCCTCAGCATAAAGGTGAGAACACTGAAGAAATAGAAGACGCTCAAATACCGAATCATAGAAACAGCAGCGAATAAAAATGAGATATGGAAGATGAGATCACTGATTGTGGTCAAGGCAGCCCACAACCCTCTGAAATGATTGTTCTTGGATGGGGCACATCACCAGCATAGGTCGTGGTAATCTCACATCGCTTCGCCGTCGGTATGTCCAGCATGGATGACAACAGCTGCCAGTGTTATACAGTTCATGACGATGACGACGTCACGGCAGAACCCGAATAGATGTTCTGAAGTCCATTCGAAGAAACCCTTGAACGGTCATAAGTGAATGAAAGAATGTGTGAAAGGCTATAACTGGTTTCCTTTCCTTTTGAACCGCTTAGGTAATAGAGTTCTGAGCAGTTTCTTACCAGTTGTAATCTTCTCAACTTCCTGTTGTACCTCTTGGTAATATTGCATAACCATGGCCCTTGGATTGGCTTTGCTGGTGGCATCTAAAAAAAGCTATTGTTGAGCTTTTTGGGGTGAGATCCATTTTCATAGCATTCTCACCCGTTCTCTTATGGCAACCACACAATCAAATAGCTGTGAAAGTTGTACCAAAGCCACCATCAGCTCCGGCCAGTAGACCGAAAAGTTAGGTACCTTGGAACGTTTCCGTGTTTTAACAACAAGCACCCAGCTATACACGGCCACGTAGAGAATGCGGAACATCTGAATTCGAACTTCTTGTCTCATCTTCGAACGAAATGACACGACTACTGTTTTTTCTTCGAGGTCGTCTTAAAAATGACTTCATAATAATTCAATAATATTAATTTTCTTTCAGAAAATTCCTTGAGGTAAATATACAGTTCTACTATCTAGCTTCCAGCTTCCTTATTCTTATAGAAATACCCGGAAACAGCAAAATTCCTGAAGGCCAAGCCCAGACCGAAGTAGAGAGAGAAATGCAGGAAGGAAGCGGAGTTTCACTCTACTTTCGCAATAAGTACAATCACCATCGCTCATTAAGGTTGTCTTGAGCTCGTGAACTTAAAGAACGTTCTGGATTAGGTTTCAAGAGGTATCCCTTCTAGGGTGAAAGAGGCGTTCCACACAGGGGAAATTTCACTGTTTTCTATGATGAGATTTGCTCTTCTCACCACTTACATTTCTCACTGCACTTCAAAGGGCAAGTTCACGCGAAAAGGCAACCCATTTCAAATTAACTTAGCGATGATGAGTTTTACACTAATGAAGGAAAAACCCTGGAAAACGGCTCAGAACCCGAGAAATGGGATCCGTTTTTTTCGCCCTGATCTCGGCATTGATGCGACTTCCATCGCTGTGCCCTCTTCAACATAACGCTCTCTCTGCTATCTAATCACTTGCCGCGCATAGACCTGTGGCGAGTGATTATACAGACGGTGGGCGGAGACAGGCGGACCCGCCAAGATTGAGCCCTGCTAGCTCTTCGAGATTAAATCTGCCACTGCCGGTTGCGTGCCTGTCCGCACCCTCAGGAGTTTCGCCGGTGTCCCTACTAGGCAATTTCTCTCTAACTCGATCTTCGTTCTTTCCGTGGAGTCCTCCTTTAACCTCATACTCGAACAAAACGACACAGCAATTCAATCCCGACCCGTGCCTTTGAGTATTACCCCAGGAATTTCCGCCTTTATACCTTAAAATCTTATTCATGCCAACTTCACCAATGATTCTTTGAAGACCTAGAGCAAGAGGGTTACAAGCAGTGCTTTTTGATTTCTCAAAATCTGTTCAGCTAACAACGGACATGGTGGACGGTGAAGTATCCGACGTGGAGATGAGCTTTTGTCCAGGGTTACTGCAAAAACTATCACACATAGGACGTCCTTACGACTTAGGAAATGTTAACGATACGGCGTATCCTAAAACCTCAATCCTTCCTACCCAACTCGATCCTCCTCATGTCCCTTTAATGTAAAATGATTACGAAGCGCACAGAACAGGTCATTAAGTTCTGGTCATTTGCTACACATTCAATTTCGTTTGGAATCTTACAATTACTATTACTAAAACTTTCATAGAATACGTATGTGCAATAGCTAGAGGTCGATCAACATGGGTCCAAATTTTTTTATGGTGCACTTTCTTGAGCCTGAGTTTCTCTAATCAAGTGAACAGAAGGAAAAGCTGCTTACCACGTGATAAAAGAACTTGGCTTTGGTGGTGGCGTAGAACTTGAGTGTCGACCAGAGCCATTGCGGTGTTCGCCCATGACACTTCGAAGCACGTTCAAACCGTTCAGAAATGTAAGATCCTTCGTCGGGTTTCTGGTCATCAGGGTGCAGTCGGGATTGATTTGGAGTTACTTGTTCTCTGACAGGAAATTTTGGAGAGGAGCACAACCGTGCTTGAGGTGTTGTACTGGAGAAGCTCGTCATCTTGAAAGCTTTCAGATAGTCCAATTCATAAGAATTTGGCGTAACGGCGTCGTTCGCGATCAGCGTTGGAGAGTCAAGATCAACAGTCTGTGAAAATGCGGGATTCTCCGGTAAGTGAGCCAGTAGCATTCCTCGATCGTGTTGCCGCATATCTTGATGTACCACGACTTTTTCGGCGCTTGTTGAAGGCTTTTCCTGCTCGGGGCCTCTTGATTTCCGCAGTGCATATTCTTTGTACAGGAAACACGGAAACACATAACTGATGAGTGTCCTCGTCTGAAATTTAAGGAGATTGAAGCGAAGTAGTGCGAGTGGTTTTTAGCAATCTGGAGGGTGTCTGGCTATCCAAGGGTAGACCAAGCATATGCGGATCCGCCTCAAAAAGGGGGAGGGATCATTTGATTGGGACGATGTTGTATTACAGGGGTCAGCTGGGAGTCTACCGGACGTTTTCAACGATGTAATGTGCTTTTGAAGGAATGTGAAGAGTACTGAAGATTTTCGCGATTTAATGTTCATCCCTCCCTCCCCTCCCCCTATGCTATGCAGAAGTTGGGACTTGAAAACTATATTGAGGATCCTGTAAAAAGAGGGTCATATAGGGAGATTTTTCGCGACGCTAATGCTTGACTAATATGGAGCCGCACATTAAATTCGGCGCTATCGCAGTATACGGGGCCTTACGATGGCAGTGCCTTCAAAACTGTGTAAAGCACCTCTTTTTCTTTTGATAAAAGCAGGGAGCTTAGGCGATGGAGAAGGGTGTTGTGGTGCGTAAGCAGTTTTCATTTCCCCGAGTTCCTGCCCCATCTCAGGCCTAGTCCTAGAAGATGTCCCCCGTTCCTTGTGAATACGCCTGGAATTCTCACAAACACCAGAGTGACGGCACAAATTGGGGTATTTCTAGACAATTCCCTGGACATTGCCCTATTTTAACGCTTAGTATGGGCAGCCTGGCGACGTGCCAGCATTACAGTAATCACGCTCCCAGCCTGGTAGGCTCATCAAAAGACAATCGCCCATTTGCAAATTTTATTTACTGTTCCGAGTCCAATTAGAGGGGGGTAGTTTTGCCGCCATCACGCTCACGGTCCATAAATCGAGTCCCCGCTGAATCTCGAGAGCTTTCATCCGTCTAGGTCCATAGCGTCTTATGTTCTTAGCAGCTTGCGTCACATAGGAGGGGGACCACCACTCTCTGACCATAGGTATCGGGCAAATGCGGAAATAAAGCGGAAATAAAATTGAATAAGACCTAGTGCATCGTTTGTTTGAAGTGGGTATTTATAAAGGAACTCCTGGTGCAAGTATCCAACCCTAGTTATCATAGATGGACTCCAATTGAAGAAAAACTCTTACCGGGCTGAGTCGTAGCCTTCCATGCCATCTTCTTTCGATGAGACTTTGACAGCAGTTGTGAGCTAAGAAGTTCTGCAAAAATGGGTGCTTCGGAAATTGGTGGATATCAACGAAAAAATTACTAAGTTTCCGGCGTTGATTAGTCCCCACGTTAAAGCAACACCCACTGATCACATTTGTGGATGCACAGCTGTCGATAATGGAGTTGTGGATGTCCAGTTGACTACATAAGAAAAAAGCAATGAAAATTGTCGATGATGCCGTCAAAAAAGGATCCTCTCTCAAATGAGGAAGGGGGGGGCCAGACAAATTTTCGAAACTACTTGCTCCGTGGCTCCACTAACCCACACGTATTTGAACTAGCCGCAGTGCCGTAATACACGCTGGTACCATTAGGTGCACTTATGGTTAGTATCTCGTCCAAATGCCAATATTAGTCGCCGAATGTTGACCTTGTATGAGCCTAGCGCCATAAGCCATTTCGAACCGCGGCAACGACACTTTTGTGGTACTCGTGGGTCGACACGACTTCCGCTGAGGGGGGAGCGGCCAACAGAATCGCCCGTATTGCGTCGCCGGGTGCGATCACTAGCACGACGTCGTGGCGCGGCGATTTTGCGACGGGCGCGGGATTTTCGAATTTGAAGGTTTTAGGACGCGAATGTCGTATTCCAACTTACTTCTCTGGCTCTTTCATAGAAAATAGCGTGAACGAGTTGATTTTGAAGTTCATTACCGCAACATTGAAAAACAGGCAAAGAAAAATGGTTTTAGGAAACTGGAACCATACGCTCATTAATTGAAGTTGAATGTTGAAGGAATGGTCAAGCTTGGCTCCCCTTTATAATTCAAATTCGAATGACGCCACAAAAACTCGTCCATTACAGATGCGACGTCGCGACCACGACCAGTAGCGCAGGGCTCCGGACACATACCCCTGCAGAGGGTGCATTTTCAAGCTGGAGCAGTTTAGGGCAGGTGGCGTAGCGGGTCAAATAAAGGATCGAATCTCACTCATGAATGATCTTCCATCCTTCCCGGGTCGACTAGTTGATACCACCTAGCCTATGGAAGCACAAGCATTGAATTACATATCATTTGGCCCCGGAATTTATGGAATTTACTTCGAGTCACAAACAGAAATGCTTCTACAACTTCGAATAGGAATAGAACGCGTGGCGCATCCTAGAGAGGGATCAGCCAACTACGAAAACTTTATACATTATTCTTTAGCTCGAATAACTATATCAGGTGGAGACAAACCATTGCCTGAGCCCTGTAGGCCACAGCCATAAGTTCGATGGATGCTTCGTTACTGCGAAGGCTCCATGGGGCACGAGCTGAAAGTAATGATTCTTGTATTTGGTGGATTTTCTGTGAACAAAGAGAGTCAAATGTATGGTTTCACCTCGACAGCATCCACCCCAGCACGTAGTAGCCCGTTTCGGATAAGGATTGGCTCCTTTCAGAGTCGTCGCCCCGTTGAAAAATTCTTGTTCTCCCAGCTTGAAGATCTTTTCATAATCGATCTCTATGGCATTTATAGCGATATTAGCGTTTTTGCGAAAAATGTCATTGAGCAGGCCAAGCGTCCTTTCCTCGAAGAAACTGAAAGAGATTGTTCCCTTGGAGGAGGCCGATAAGAATCAAGTAGAATTAAGTATCAAATTACCATCGATTCTCAGAGTATACTTCCGCTTGATATTCGTCATGAACTCCTTTGAAGAGCCGTTCCATCACTACACAGGCATACATGCATAAAGCTCCAGCATAGAGGTGAAATCTGCAGCTCGGCCAAAGGTCGACGTCATATCCTTGATGAGACCTTAACAAAATTCCCTTGAGATCACCGGAACAACTATAAAAATCCACATGCTGAAGCAAAATTTATACTGATTTTAACAAGCAATTCTGTGCCTTATTAATTTCCATTTTATTTTGATTATTATTTTTGTTAGTACTCGATATTATTTTGAAACTGTATCTCTTAATTATGACCCCCACGACAGGTTAAGAACATATTTCAGTTACCAGTTGGCACAACGCAGTTGCGCGCACAACATGGTTGTGCGGCGATATGGAACGATGCGGCGACAATCTTCGAAGCCTTATACACCACGAATATTTGATCTGCCCTTCCAGCATACATTCTATCCGCTTTTTTTTATGTCTTCGTGCTCTCTCTGAATATGCGACTTTGGAGTTAAGCTCCGCCCCCCATGTGGCATGCCCGCCCACCAATCGTACTTTACCTCTGTATCCTCGCAAATCTCAGTCTACTTTTTTTTCCCCTCTTTAGACTGCCTCTGAATCAAAAGGTAAGTTCGGTAGCACATCTCGCCCATTTCGGTGCATGCCCTACCCACTTATGGCACTTAAGCTCCATCCCTTCGTTAATCTCAATTATTTTTTTGGCCTACTGGGAAATCTTGGAACCGAGGCATGAACCTTCGTGGCAAATTCCGCCCACTTTGATGCATGCTCCGCCTGTCCGCCTACCGGTATCAGCTAGTCCCTCTTCCTCCACTAACCCCCACCCACTTTTTTCCGGTTTCTGGGCCTTCTTGGAAGCGAGTTATAAGCCTGGTAGCAAACTCCACCCACTTCGGTGTATGCCACGCCCTGCAGGAAGATTTAAACTTCCCTTCTCCTCTGGCCTCTTTCCATTTTTTGCCGGTTTATAAGTCATCTCGAGCCCTATCATGAGATTTTCTGGGAACTGCAATTTAGCTGAGATTTCAGTGGCAATTCCACCCACTTTGATGCATGCTTCGCCCACCGATGAAGGCCGACCCACACCTCTTTACAACCTCTACCCTCTTTTTCCCATCTCCAGAACTGCGTGGAACCGGGTTAGGAAATCTCGTGGGAAACTCCGCCCACTTTTGCGCACGCCACGCCCAGCACTAACAGTTATGTTCCCCTCCTCCTCCAAATCCACGTTTCTCCCGATCTCTAACTCGTATCGAAGCCGAATTATGAGGTCTCGTAGGAAACGCCATTTACTCAAGGGCACACTCCCCCCTTTGTAGGCGGACCTCCGCTCACTTCATGTATGCTGGAAACATCTAAAACATTGTTTTCCTGCACCTATTTTTTTCGGCTCTGTAGGCTTTCTCCGAACCGAGTTATAAATTTTTTCAGGAAGCACCGCTTTTATAGAGAACGCCCCGCTCACCGGGAGTGGGTATCCCAATTCCGATCAAGCTTACTGGTGCACACCTTCGAGCATTTTGCTCCCGCCCCCGGCCGTTTTGAAACCAAATTTGGATTTTTTATCATTGGTGCCTTTGATTCCAATGCACGCCACGCCCAGTGTGGTGGGAGCTCCAGTTAGCTGATATATGTTTTGTACTTCTCGACACATGCTCCACTTGACCGGGTCTCTCCAGGCGGATCCCCAGGAACTAGGGAATTTCGTGACAGACACCGAGACAGACAGGCCAAGCGACTCACAGTCAGAAGGATATACGCGATAGGATATACGCGTTATTGTCAGTCATGTTGGGGTGATCAGGCTCCCTTCCCATAGGCCCCAAGATTGTCTATATACACCATCCTGCAAAGCTAATTATGAGCATCAAATTCCAACTTCTCTCTTCGCAAAACCTCGGCATTTGGTAGTTGCCAACGAGGTTGTTAGGTGGAACTTTTATTGGCGGCCTGACGTTTCGACGAGATCGTCTTCCTCAAAGGTCCAGTCCACCACCGCGAGATCAGAACAGCTCCACTCCAGGTTAGTTATGGTTAGTAACTCTAACCATAACTAAGGAGTGGAGCTGTTCTGCTCTCGCGGTGGTGGACTGGACCTTTGAGTAACTAACCATAACTAACCTGGAGTGGAGCTGTTCTGCTCTCGCAGTGGTGGACTGGACCTTTGAGGAAGACGATCTCGTCGAAACGTCGGGCCGCCAATAAAAGTTCCACCTAACAACCTCGTTGGCAGAAGCATAAGATCTATAACTAATTATGAGCTTTTTCTCAGCTCAATGAAGTTTCAGTTGTTATGAAAAGTTGCGATTCCCTGCGAGTAAAATTGAGAAGAATTTTTACAACTGCGTTCAGCAAATGTTGTACATTTCTCCATCTCGTTTCCAGCACTTCGTCCGTCCAAAGAAAGCGTTGCACAACATTTCACAAAGGCTTGGATCGACATCGTATATTTGATGGAGCGGAACCCTGCAAAAGCCTTTGTTTTTTTTTCAATGGTTTTTTTCTGAAGCTGTTGTCCTTCCTTTCTAGTTTTCTTTCTAGGTTTCTAGATGTAAACAACCCCACTAAATCCTCCATCGTATTCACTTGTTCGACTATTCCAACTAATCCTTTCGTCGATTTCCCCCGCCCTTCGAGGAGAGGCAGTAGCACAGCTCAATCCGGCCCTGGCCTTTCTTTGTCCGGTGCACCGCTATTAGGACATGAGCACTCATTTTCAGAAGAATGACTAATTGTAAGTCATCCAATGTCCTAGTGATCGTAACGCTAGGCTTTTCACGTGGAACCACCACCGTCGGCTTGCGGCGATCCCGGCTATCTCGTCCTAGACAACAAGCGCTTAAGAAATAGAAGTTTGTCATGAATGTTGTACCACATAGACCAATTTTTTATGACAGATACTACTTCAGATAATGAGTCATAAATATGAAGGTCGTGGTTAGCATACACGCCATTGGTGTAACTGCATGAAGTGAGAAAGCCATCATGTACATCTACGTATAGACAATGGTACAGAGGGGAAGAGTAGGCCGATAATTCGGGTGTGGAGGAACAAGCAGGGCGAAGAGAGGAATCAACACAGGAGCTTCTCCAATAATTACCACCACGGCACTCCGCGCGCTGACCTTGGTCAGAGGTAACCCTGATTTGCAACCTAGGAAATGTTGAAATGATTTTAGGAAGGAAAAGGATGGAAGAAGATGAAAAAAGATTCTTCTCAAGGTACTTAGGCATTATTCGTCCCAAATCAGTCATATCAGAGTTCGATCGAATTAAACTGAGAAATTAGTTCACTCTTACCGTATGACCCGATTCATTTCGAAATCGATAAAATCGATAATTGACCGTGTTTGAAAGCGGAAATTCGACCCACTTGCCACCTTATACGTTTCGAATATTCGCTCCTGCAACGGCTACATACAGAGCGGAATGAAAAGGACAGACTGTCAAAACGGTGTGTACTTACTTTTTCTTCCAAGTCTCTCAGCATTCTTTCAATAATTGATTCCAAATAAAGTATCCGATTTATTCGACTCATTGCAATAGTTGATGATGTGAATTGTTGCAAAACTACATCTATCCTGAAACTTCACTAACTCGTGAAAATGAGTCATCACCGAAGTGGACTTCCTGGTATGGAATGAACAAGAAAGAACCGAATAAAATTTATGTGCCATATCTGAAACAGCGAATAAATGAGAGCATCATTTCCACGATTTTACGGATTGATTCAGGCGACATGTCAGGATAAAATATTCCAGGAACAAGCCAGAGGCTGATTCACTCCAATAGGATCCGCATCGGTGGAGTACATGTGCAGTTATCGGTGTTCTGTTGCATGGCTCATCGATAACCACGGCTTATCACCTCTGTTTGCACAGTTCCATCTATGATTCAATGTGCCCAAGCAATGTGTATCGAGTGTGATGTTAACCTTTAGAGCAACCGCAGTGAAACAATGAATCTTAACATTTGAACTTGATTTTCGGATATCAATTTCGTCGCTTTTTTTTGCACCCGGGGGTTGCTGTATAAAGAGGTGGCTCATAAAGAGGTTCATCTATTCATTCCTCTAGCATCTTCCCTATCAATTTCTTACAGAACGTCTGCACACAGTCTACGGCCCTGAATAATAATTTTACTAATTTGTTTGTACAACTTTGCCTCTAGAAGGACCAATCAACTGATGGGGTTTCATTAGCCTTCAAGGTAAAATCCGGAATTTGCTTTCCAACAATGCGCGTGGTAGCCACCTCTTTTGCCACTACACTGTACATTAGGACCGCGCTAGTAGTCGGTCCAAATGGAATTAGAGCTAGCAGGCAAAAACTCAAGAAAGTAAATAAGCATCTAACTGCAAGGGGGAAAAGATTCATTGGATCCGCCATCACAGGAGCAGAATGGTGTGTCGGTTATTCCACTCTGCGCTGATAGACTGGATGAGTCATCTTCCCTTATTCAAGGTTGTGTTGCCCTTCTTGGGGTCTTTCAGATCGTACCTCACTTTCTAGAAACGGTTCTGGTGTGATATAGGGGTACGTGAATGGAACACAAAATGGGGTTCAATTTTTCAGAGCTGCCCTCCTAGCTCCAAGAGATGGTTCAAAATCTCAATTACGAGTTTTGACGCCAGTTTTTGGTAAAAACCAATTCGTAAGGATTACTTATAGGGGTACGTGCGTGGTATTATAATAGGGCATCCACACTAGCGCAAACGTCATTTTGCGATATTTTGGAAGCGTCAATCCAAACGCAAGACTGTGGTCGCACAGAGAATCGACCACGAACTCTTTTTTTGCGAGAGCCCCCCCCCCCACAAAAAAGTCAAGCATAGTTCTGCTTTCCATAGATCTGTCTATAAGCAATACAAAAGTCCATCTTGAGAAAGCCGAGCACGACTTGAAGGTAGTTCTGGTAAGCGCGAAGGGGGAAAGCGGGTCGTACAAGTGTAGCAGTCTCAGCCAGCAACAGTCTCAGAACGAATTCGAGGCGCTAGGCGGTCGGTAACGAAGTTATAGGTAAAGGGTTGACTAGTAATGAAGGAAGAAACAAAGAAATCCGCCGGCAAAGCCCTTGAACAGGTTTCACGTGGTGGACGAGTTGCTGAATTACTTTCTTCGCCGGATTTCAACCGCATTTGCCCTTATACAATTAGAGACATATGCGTCATATAAAAGTAGAAATACAAGAATCAAGTGAAATAAGTAAGTAGAACCAATGAAAAAGACGCGGCAATGATTGGCAAATGGGCGTTCCCTAAGATATTTGCGAACGCCCCTGTCAACAGCGTCTTCCTGGCTTCTTTACGGCTTCCTAAGGAGAGTTTTTTGGTTAGTGACACTTCCTATGGTCTCGATTAGGGCCAGCTCATCATTCCCACCCCATAGCATAGAATTTTCAGAACCCTGCTGAGACTGTTGCTTTAAAGGGGCTGGCGGTCGTTTTGTCGTTTTTTTTGTGGAAAACGATTCTATAGGAACTGACATTTCATTTCCCGTTGGCACAGAGAAGTGGACCGTTGCCGATGTTTACTGCAATGAGAAACGGCTTGCAGCAGACCTATGAACCAATGCTGCTGCCCTTCTGTGATCCACTGCCTCCTTATGCAACTCCCTTATGAGAATAGAATATATGAAATGACATTTACTTCATATTTATCAAGTAGTCAGTTGATAAACAAGTAAATAACAATCAAATTTTCTGAAAACATACAATAATCTATGGGCAACAAGACAACTTAGATTAGAAAATGAAATGAAAATGAAATCAATAACACAGAGCATCAACAAATATCAGACAGATGATTCGTTGTTGTTTCAAGAAGATACAAGGCATTCCGACATTACGACAGAAAAGAAATCATGCAATCTCCTAAAGTATGAGATCTCTAGAAAGTTGAGGAAATTCATATGAGCTGAGAGATTACTGGGGGGCATTCTGACAGAGCTGCTGAAGTTGCAACTATTGAGAAGTGCAACGAAAGAAGACACAGGAAGCACACTTCTAGGTGGCGAACATTTCGTGAATTCTCACTTATTCTACCCCTGTCCCCACCTTCCAGATCGTTATTTGCCTTTCTTACAAGCTCATTGTCTGAGAAGGTTCTGGAAACCTCATTCCTGCATAAGTCGGAACACTAGCAACCGCTAAAGGAATTATTATATCACGTGTCTGCAGAAGGCAGTGATTCAGAGATAAGAGCAGAGCCAAGAGTGCGTTGCGCAGTTTTTGAGGAGGAGTTCGTATTTGAATTTATTCGGAGGGATCACATTTGGGATCTAGGAGGAAAGGTTGAAAAGGAGAGCTGGCGTGGTTGCGGGAGAGGGGATGGCTTTGGGCGGATTTTTTTCGGAATGTCGGGGAAACTTTCAAAAAAAATTAAGCGTGACTTGGTCAAACTAGACTTCTGGTAGGCAATTCTTCCCCGCTTGGTTGCCGTTTTGGAGGAATAAGTGGGTTCGCCACTCATTCACCCCTCCCGTCCCTGGTTCGATGTTTCGGAAGAAAACGTGGGCGGAGGGACTACGTCGATTGGTCTCAGTATCGAATACTATAGAAACAGCTATGATGGTGAGGGTGGTGAACGGTGATGGACGTCGTGTTCCGGGAGATTCCCTAGAGGTTAACGCTGGTGGCGAGAGTCGTATCGATCTCTAACAGGCGATCGCCAAATTTTTGGAAATGGAACTTGCGATCTTGACCCTGATAGTAGTTGACCCTGATAAAGGCGAATTCGGGCCCGAGTATCGACTTCAATGTGAATACCAAAGCTGAGAAAGGCTTTGCATCAAACCTGCAACGGCAATTATTCTGCCATAAAAATGCTTCACGAGTCACAGCACGAAAACCATGGGTGTGTTATAAGCCCTGAGTTTCCACTGTTACAATCGCTCTCCCCAAACTAGAGACCAACCCGCCTCCATCGGCAAGTGAACAAATTGATTTGTAGAAATGCGATGGGGAACATCGCCTTTTCCACGATCAAATCAGGATGTGTGTCGTTTTTTAGGGTTTTTGAGGTTCTAATAATGTTTTTGTTCACCCTAGAAGAAGTGTAACCTAAGCGCTGAATTGAACTGTATTGCATTCCACAGCTACACTCCAGTTCAAAAGCGAGAAAGTGTCGGGTGCAGACCACATACCATAAGGACGACGGCCGCGAAAAAGCGGCGTTGCCACTGATACAGTTTCGAAGCCGTCGTCAGTTGTGGTATATGGTCTGCACCCGACACTTTCTCGCTCGTTGAAGTAGAGGATAGCTCCCCTCAACTTCACCTGAGAGTCAGCTGATTACAACGAAGAGGAAAATGAGTACTGATGTGCAACCCGGCAAATTTTCACTTATATACACAATGACACCTAAGAAAAACACTGATCAACTAATCTGCCACTTTTTTGGAAGCGTAACGACTGTTGATTAGCCGATATTGTTCGATTTGAAGAGCTGTCAATTCCATTTGAGCTTCAGCAAGTCTCATCTTTTTCGCGTAGTATTCCCTTTTCATTTCGACCGCCTTCAATTCTGCTTGTAATAACGCCAACTTGATGCTCGAGTCGAAAAAGTCGTCCCTAAATTCAGTGACATGAAGGCAAACACATGCAAAGAAGTGACTACTATAGAACAGTTTTCAAAACAAATCAGAGAAAGCGCTGTGAGGCTCACAGAACCGTCATTAGGTTAGCTTACGTGATCTAGCTCGTCCTTGAAGCAGCCAGTCCGAGCAGGGTCGAAGTGGGCGTGGCGAAGAAGACCACCCCTCTTGCCAGCCGTGGGGATTCGATCAAGACCATGATTTGCATCGTGAACCGACTTCAAGTAAAACCTGTGGTCCCAATCAATGACGGTGATTGACTGCGGAGGCATTTGCGATGCCTCCGCAGTCAATCACCGTCATTGATTGGAACCACAGGCATCGCAAATGCCTCCGCAGTCAATCACGCGATCTCCACGGCTGGCTAGTGGTGCTGCGAACTTTGTCCACCACACCCACTTCGACGCTGCTGAGACTGTTGCTTCAAGTTTAGCATATTAGAATTCATGAGCTCACAACTCTAAACACTCTGAAAAGCTGTTTAGAAGATTCCAACTCCTCTCTTCGTAGAACCTCGGCATTGTGATATTGTGTTATGATGCTGTTGT
>KZ345652.1:12827-25885 GCA_002352805.1 Teladorsagia circumcincta
GTCGTCGTTCCTGTCCTTCGATTCAGTGACAATTGTTGAATCAGAATCAGAATATTTACGCTTGTAGGAAATTTTTGATGTGTGCGCCGGATCAGTGGTTAATCAGCTTCTGTTTGGGTATCGATTTGATGAGGTAAATACTTATGGAACTCTGCATTGCTTGTGGATACTGTATTGCTAATGTGGTCTAATTAATTCGTCTCCTATTTTAGAATACGGTCGGAGAATTTCGTCAGTTGAAATCAATGATGTCAAACCAGCTGAAGGAATTTGCACATCCATCGGCTGCATTTTTATTCGCATTCCCCATCTTCAGATATTTGCCCCATTTCAGTGGCCAGTGGAAAAAGTCAGGTTGAGATCATCTCGTTTTATTCTATTGAAGTATGCCGTTAATCGAGATCCACTTAATATTGTCGAGCTGGGAGATGTTGGAAGTAGTTTTCTGGTGTGAAGAATTGGAACGACTTAGCGGATACAATAGCGGTCAAAAGTGTTCGCCGAAACCGTACTGGGTGCATTATTTTGTTCTGACCTAAGCACTTCCATTCAAATATTCATATGGTATGTCTTTTGATGTTTTCGAATTTTGTATCTTGACCATTCAAGACATTCGGAAGAAATGTCAACAACATATTTTGGGTCTCTTTTTTTGAAAAGAAGAACAATGTACGGAGAACCCTTACAGCGGACCCTTGGGGATCGCGTGGCTACTGTAAATCACCTCTACTGGAGAAATACTGACTGGAGAACCTCCCAATTGGCATGGTAGCTCCTATCCAAACAGGTGAAGAAGACGGTGAAGTGGAGACTGGGGATGAAGAAACATGATAAAGATGTTCCATGTTGGATCCAACCCACGGATCGCTCATCTGCTCAACGCTTCGTATCTAATCTACTCAAAGTCAAAAGAATTGAAACTTTGAGTAGCACTTTTTTGTTCCAGGCTGATTTTCTACCGGGACGCTTTCTTTTCATTTTTTGATCGTCAGATCGATGCTCACCTGAAGGAGATCGACTATGACAACAACGTCCCAACTGACTATGTGGCAGCATTTCTGAAGGAGCAAACGCGTCGAGAAGCTGAAGGCGATTTCGAGTCATTCAAGTAAGTTTAGCAAGGACTACATTTTTCTTTTATTTTTGAGTTATGGAGCTAACCAGTCGTATCGCTCAGCTGATGCTAGGCTCTCCTAATACTGGAGGATCGCTTGGCTACACTGTGCGACACTGGCCACACTGGGCGACCGTAGTTTCACAGGTTAGGCAAAATACCCTCCTGAAGTAGCGATTTCGGACCGCAAAGTAGACAACATGATCGCGTCATTTTATGGATACTGATCATCAAAAATTCAAAAATTGTCGACTAGTACGACAATATCAGTGTCAGTATAAAAGCGGTGCTAGTGTAACGAAGCATTAGATACCGAGAAGGCAGGAAGAATCAGACGGCTGATTCTTGATTGCAGCGGCTCCAGTTATATAAATGGACCTCTGGGCCATCTCGAAGGAAGGGTTCATTTTCTATCACCGAATCTCGAAAGCTAACAGGAGCGTCCAGTTCTGCGTTTCGGGTACCCGCTCTTCGAAAGTGTAAGTGATGGGGGGTGACACTACGGCTATCACGCTAAAAGGAGAGGTTACGGAATGCTCCACTCGAGGTATACAGTTTTGTGGGTGTTGTCAGAATAGCGACATTCCATTGGAATAATCCCTTATACGATATAGACCTTACCTTTGGAAGTAGTTGATCTTCCCTCCCCCTCTCTCCTCCCCTCCCCCCTTTCTCCTCCTCTCCCCATCCCGGCTCCTGCCCTCCCCAAACCATTGTGGATCTTAACACGATCATGACATCAATACCACGAAGCGTTGATATTCGAGACCTTCATAAAGAGCCTAATAAGTCTTGCCAAATTTGAATATGTAGGTATGACTCTTTAGACGTCCTCAACTACAGAATATTTGTCTCGACCTGTGGATTGCTGGAATGGAGACTACCTCGACCACACTTTCGTGGGGTGTAGTTTACATACTCAATCATCTGGATGTCCAGGTTGTAGCATTTTTGTGGCAGAAGTTAAATGGACTGCTTAGTAGCCTTTTCGGCAGAAAAATGCTAAAAGCATCAACATTTTTCATTCTTTAGACGAAGATGCACGAGGAGATGGATCGAGAGATTGCCTCTTACCGTGTGATTACGATGGCGGACAAGAATAATCTCCCTTATACCAGCGCAGTAGTTAATGTGAGTGTTTTTCGGCATT
Source organism: Teladorsagia circumcincta (assembly GCA_002352805.1). Taxonomy (NCBI): domain Eukaryota; kingdom Metazoa; phylum Nematoda; class Chromadorea; order Rhabditida; family Trichostrongylidae; genus Teladorsagia; species Teladorsagia circumcincta. The sequence continues at coordinate 15,092 of KZ345652.1, forward strand.
GATCCTCCTTCATTGACTGGTATATACTTTATAGACCATTTTCATCTGTTCATTTGCCTTCCAGTTAATGGTAAATTCATGTAGGAGCGACTTTGCCATGTTTATCATGTTGTTAATTTTAAGTTTTCTCGAAAAATACGTCTGTCTTTTCGATAATCGGGTATTTGCCGAAGAATCCGCTCATCCCTCGGCTTAGGGGAAGAAGGGTAGGGTGTCGGTCGCTTTTTCTAGGACGGTTGCATAATTAGCGAATCCATGGAACACAAAACCGTGTGTTGTTTTCGCTGAATGGTTAAGTAGTGCCAAAAAATAGTGAAGTAGTAGGATTCCTGTGGAATTACTGTAGTTAAGTTCCATTTGAAATGGCGCTTCCAGATTTGCGCCAGTTGTCAAAAATAAATTTCATTTTTAGGATCGGGAACACGTCACACCAGCCTGCGGGCGCCAATCCCAAATGCAAATTCTATTACGGAAGCGAACCGAACCATTAACAGAATTTGAGCTACCTTTTCGGCACTTCTAACTCCATTTAGCGAGTTCAATGCCTGCGTCCCTACAATATGCAAGAATCCGTTTCGGGGAAAACGCGGCTTGCTGTGAACGACCCGCCCCCGCTTCAGCGAATTGTGTGACGTGCTTTTCATTTGTTTGCGGTAGGATAACCATATAGCGGCCGCAGTCCATAACTGCGCAGTCACAGTGCGTCCATTTCGCATAGCGTCACAACGTTTACAGATTTTTTTTGTTCGATAACTGCTGTTTTGCGTCGCACTTCGCGTTTACAGATTCTAGAATACCACAGGTGGGGGAGGGGGGGAAGGGGAGGATGATTTCTCGCATGCCGTGTAAATTTACAGTCCCGCGTGGCCGGCGTTAACAATGAAACGGTAATGGGAAAACATGGTGCATTCGGCATTGCTCCCTCTTTTTTTCGTTGGCCCTACCCACTCAACTTCTACTGGTATCAATGAGCCGTTTGAAAATATTTACAATACTCGATCAGTACATTGAATTGCCATGTCCAGTAGATATACCATGTGTCCTCCTAGGAAGTTCTGACACCAGTCACCCCAGAAAGATGGAATGCTCGGTTTGCCTGCGCAGGAGTCGGTTAGAGATACTGATGCATCATGTATTAGGCTCCACTAACACTTGCCACTAATCTACCCTAAAATCCCATAGATAAGAGCGGTATAGGTAATATAAGATGTTGTACAAATAAAATTTAAAAATATTTTTTCAAAATCATTTTTTTACCGGTTAATTAAACCGCTCTTATCTATGGAATTTTACCGATCGAATGGGCTCTTCAAGTTCTATCCAGAGATCAAATTCCGGCATTTCTAGAGAGATACCGGCAGAGATTCCGTTAAAATCGCTATTTTTGAATATGAATTGTTTATTAAGTGAGCGGGGTTTAGAGTTGAGGGGCGGAGCTTCTTCTAAACTTCTTCTCCGATTTTTATTTATCCATCCATCAAGTTAGAGGGGTGACTGCATTCAATTTCAATTTCATTCCAATTCATTTTCACCGGTAAATCAAACCGCTCTTATCTATGGGATTTTAGGTACTTCCGTTTATCTTGTCTTCCCCAGAGTATAGGTGAGATATCGATGATGACCGACAATTTTGCATCTGTTCCTCTTGGGTTTATCTAAAAAAGGTTTATGTAAGAACCGCACTTGCACTTTCAGGAAATTCAACGTCTCGGAAACATAGTGCCACTGAATCTACTCCACGAAACGCTTCGCCCAGTGCGCATTGGAAATTACGAGTTGCCCACGAAAACCGGCATAGTGGCACAGATCAGTTCTGTTCTGTATGATGAGGAGGTGGGCTTTTTTTTCTAGTTCAGACCTTCATTTTGAATTTGGCTTTTTAACAATTTTTTCACTGAACGGGATGGGAGATATCTAAAAAATATCGGAGCCAAAATGTTTACACATCGGACTAGATATGATATCAATTTTGGAGCGCTCAGGTGTTAAGTAGTTCTGTTGGTACTACTCCGTTGGTATCAAACCTTTTGTGCAGACATAGAGATTTCGGCACCTAGACTAGTTTGCCTAATTTCCGTTCAAAAGCCTCTGCACATTTTTTTTTGAGTAAAAGTTGAATATACTACGCATTCCAATCAGCACGAAGGCACTGATCAACACCGACTAGCACAGGAGGGGCGGGGGGGGAAGGGGGTTGCGTTAAAAAGAGCCGATCCACAGACTGGTGACCTAATTAGGTGGTCAGTTGTTTCTTGTCTCTCATCCCGTTGTCTTAAATGGTTTATATCTTAAAGGCACACAACACGGTCAAATTGATTTGATAATTACATTAAATATGAAAACAGTCCCTGTGTAGGAATGAGAGAGACGGTCTGATGAACGCTGGGGAGCAGAAAAAAGACATTGAAACGAGAAAGCATAGAAGCGTAACAGGGCAACCATACGATACAGATGAGATACCGCCATAGTGGGCGTGCACGGATTCACGAGGTCTACGTAGATCCGAGTTCCAAGCCCCTATCGTTTTAGCGCGCGGAACTATCAACTGCACCCATGGGGGAGAGATGTCTCTCATAAAACTGATCCGGAACTGAGTGCTTTCAAGCGTTTCCCTTTAAAACCCAATCACCAACGAAACTTCATCCTTCGGTTTATGCAAGTACTTACCGAAGCAAGACGAATTATGAAAATGCAACCACGAAAAGAAAATGACATGCAATTTTGATGTTAGTCAGAAGCATCTCCACCAAAACGACTGCTTCCGCACAATCCATAAGGCCTGCTCCGATTAAAAGAGTGCAAATATGTGTTCAACCATTTGAAGGCAAAAATCTATACACAATCGTACAGAGAATGGTCTGAAACGGAAAGTGTCCTCACTATGAAAATTCGGAACAGAGTGAGAGGTTAGCGCTGAACTATGCTTATGGCGAGTAGTTAGCGCCTTCAACTTACTATCTGATGTAGAAGCGACCACCAAATACGTTGAGCCGCTGAAAGTGATTTTCCTCCACGAAAATGCTGACTTCAAGCCTTGCCCGTAGACCGGGGTACCCGACAGGATACCCGTCGCACGGCAAGGAAAAAGGAGACGTTGACGGGCCAGCGGACAAGTCGCAGTGCGTGCTGCAGTGTTTCGCGTCAATCTGAATAGAATGTGCTACAGCACGTCCCAAATCACACAGAACGCTCTGCGATTCGTTTGCTGCCCCATCTACTCCCTACCTTCTCGCCGCGCAACGGGTTTCTGTTGGGTACCAATAAGGGAAGAAAACACTGATGAAAAAGAAACCCAGCAGTCGCCGACACACGCTCTACCCTGCGGATCACGCATTAATGAGAAATTGCCATATGTGTGGTTTAATAAATATTGAAGAGCATTGCCAAAACAGATGTCTGGAAACAAAAAAATGGTCCCTCTGACGCAGCCACACTATTTCTGTGCTTATCTCCTGCAATATGTTCTTTTTACAGGTGTTTCCCGCCGCACGTACATTCAACCCTTCGAGATTTCTTGATGAAAACGGTAAATTGAAGAAGGTAAGTAATTAGGTTTGAAGTTAAAGCTTCCTTTCCTAACTGCAAAATCCCCAGTTTAGATTGATGAGTTTATACCGTTTTCCATCGGCAAGCGTCAGTGTCTGGGAGAAGGTTTGGCTAAGATGGAGATTTTTCTTCTCATCGCCAACCTTTTCAATAGATTTGAAGTGAGCTGCAGAACTACCTTCTCTTGCCATCTGATTTTGAAGGACTATTTCCATCTTTCCTTTTCTATTACTTTTCAGTATGGCTGTCACATCTGAAAGAGCGAGGTGTTCGAATAATTTGAGCATTTTAGTTGTCCTCTGTGAATCCCGATGAGACGCCTTCCATGAAGAAGACCTTTGGCACCACGGCTCAAACACTTCCGTACCAATGTCTTGCCAAACCGAGGTTTTAGCGCTTCGAAGGACGCGATTCAGGAAAAATCACGGAAAGATTGAAAAGTTCTATAAATGTTGTAGTCAATCCTTATCACTAGTCTTTGACTGTCCAACAATTAGTATTTCTTACCATAAATGCTTGTTATAAACATTTGGAATGAATTTTTGTGGCTCTTCACATGTTCTATTGAACAGACGCGAAACTGTTGGAGATTTACAAAACGAGGGAAACCGTTTAGGGCGTAGAGTGCTTTCCAGAAAAGTCCATTGCCTCTTGTGGGAGCTTATGCGTGGACTACTAACAATAAGCCGCAGTTCATTCCCGCTGAGCGCCATTCGAAGGTTAAAAAAGAGAGAAAAATTACTGAGAAATTGGGGGTTTCCACAGCCTCAAAGTGATGTAAAGGGTTCATAGTGACGAGTGCCTAGATCCTGAAAGATTCTCGTGAAGTTGCCAACGAAAAGAACGTGGGATAGATCAAAAATAAAGTAACCTCTATGGCATGTACTGAATAGAGTGCTGTTGTCTTCTTTCCATTCCGCCCTCTCATCAATGTACCTTTTCTCTGAAGTACCCTATCTGTTTCACCATCATACATTGGTGAGGCCGTCCTGGCACCGATGGATCGCCTTGTTCGAATTTTGCGATTGGGGGTTGCAAGTCAATCTCAATCAAAGGGGGATCCCACGAAGCGTTCGGGAGTCGAAAAAGGTGAGATATACCAAGTCGAAAGGCAGACGGGTCCTTAAGGGTGTAGCGCAATGCGCGTTTCGCAGCGAATAGTGTGCCCTCAGCGACCTAGCAGGGCTACAGTCTTCACGCGACGCTGGCGCTGTGGGTACTGCTCATCCTCTAGGCTTGACTCTAGCCATTCAGCAGAGAGAGCGTAAAGTTGAAGTGGGTGGCACCGATGCGAGTCGCATCGATGCGCAAATCAACGAGCAAAGTAGGGGTTCTATTTTGTGGGACCTGGGCCGTTTCTCATGGTTTTTCGTCTGCGCGTCTCGCAGTTGATATCTTGTTGCTGCCCTTTCATCGTAAAGTCCGACTTCAAAATTTTCATGCTGTACCTTTTTCGGTCTCGTTTTCCACGATAATGAGTCAGCTTTGCTCATTTCAGATCATAGAATTCTCAGCTGTTTTCGCTTGTTAGAGCTTTGATTCACGACGTGATTTTTGCATGGAGTAAGGCGTTTTACTTGTCGCCAAAGCCTCTTAGTCGTCTTTTTTCCGTCGGCGCAAAGATAGCGTGACTCTGATATGCTTCGGTTTTTGAGCTGCGATGAATCGAAGCGATTTTGTGGACTGCCCATACAGGTCGATTTTTTTTCTGATCTTGAATGCCTTTCATTGAATTCGATTTCACTCATGTTTTAGAATAAACCTTATTTACGAAGTTATTCATAATCATGAAGCCGCATTTATGTGAACTGTGGCTGTACATTCGGGTCACATGAAAATCCCGCAGCAACGTATTCACCGAATTTTCTTCAATAAACGAAAGCAGTCGCCTAATGATTGTCCCATAGCCTTCAAATGTGAAGTCGTGCGTCATACGGTATCAGACAGGCACTCCTTCTCACAGACTTGCCCCAGTTCCTTACCGCATTTCACCGAAATAGGAGAACAGCCGTCTAGTAAGATGGGCGTCAGAAATTCGGATAGAGACGCTCAAAGCAGCTTGTTTGCCATCTTTCATCTGGTCAGCCGAAATACCATATGTTCGTTCACTTTCTCACTCAATAACTCTCACCCAGGGTCAACCGTGCATTGCACGAATTTCAAAATTTTTACGCCCCCTCCCATTTCGAAGGGTACCAGTACGACTCACCTGTATTAGCATTTTATTTTTTTTTCACATACTTTTATGCTAATCATCTATGTATATATGGGGCGTCATTGACATGGGAAGATGGTGGGCAATCGCATGTATTAGGATGTCTTATATGTAGTTAGTGTCGTTTTTCTTCAGACAAAAAAAATTGTGCTAAAATCCTGTGCTTTCAAATTAGCTCTTATACCATTACAAAGAGAATTTTTCGCCCACAAAACGGTATGTTTGGCTTCTACAACCATTGCAAAGTTTTTGGATTTCAAGCCTGCGAAAATGGAGGTCCAGACGACGAAAACTAGCCAAACTGACAGCGAGCTCTAACTCTATTCTTTCTTAGGAGAAATCAATCATTGATGTACCCTTCACTTACTCATGACCTCTTTTTGAACACTTCGGTGCTAGGTTGTAAAAAAATCCTTTCCGTGTTTTTTTACGAATTTGGTTTTTCTTTCTGAGTGATAAGCCATAGTGAATTTTGAACTGAAAATTTTCCTCTAACCACCGTTGTTTCACATGAATTGATATACCATTCGTGAGCACCTCTACTGCTCTATTTGCCCATATGTTTTGTTTTTATGTTCGTTGTAAATCAGGTCGAATTTTAGGTCTGCATGATAGAGTGTTCAGTCCACAAAAATGACCGCAATACTTTGGAAAAAATTTCCATTGAGAAGGAGAGATAATCAAACAGGCATACATTCCTAAGTTAGGCATGACTTGCTCTTAACATTCCACTAGCTTTTCAACGTCTCGGTTGTAAAAAATTCTTGCCCTAAATTCCAAACAGTGGTGCTTGACCATCAAGTTCTGGCGCAAAAGCTAATTCTGCGAAAGTAGCGAAGCGGCTTGCTGGTAACCCAATAGCGTATGTTCAGAAGAGGCCATAAGTAAGTGGAGGGTACATCAATGGTTAATTTTTCCTAAGGTAGAATAGAGTTAGCGCCGCTGTCGGGTTGGCTAGTTTTCGTCGACTGGACCTCTCATTTCACAGACTTGAAATTCGAAAACTTCGCAATGGTTGTAGAAGCCAAACATATCGTTCAAAGAGCGGACAATTCTCTTTCGAATGGTGTATGAGCTGATATGAAAGCATAGGATTTGTTCACGAATTTTTCGAATTTTTGAAGAAAAACGACACTAATTTTGAGACAACCTGATACATACGCGCACTTTGGCTCGCTCAGAGGACGGGAATCGGAGCAACATGAACTTTACCCATTGAATAGAAGTAACAACCAAAATTTTGCATAATGTTCAGGAAAGCACGAAGACCAACATATGAGAGGGAGGATAGTATAATGATAATAAACCACAATAGGAGAAAATAATAAGGAAGATAAGGGTGCAGACTGCGTGCTGGGTAAACGACATAAATCAGTGATCAATATTTATTTAATCCCATGCAGGTGAGCTGGGCCTTCCATGTCCAGGGATTATGGTTGGCGTCAGAGCGAGTGAAAAACGCTGATTTGATCATCGACAACGCCGTTCACTTTTCGAATCTGTGCATAGATTGTTTAATTATGCTTTGTGATTCTGATCAAATGTTGAGGTGTCGCGCAAAACACTTCCCGAACGGGATGGTTAACTTTCCCTTGCTTCATTTTACAATGTCAATTCAAATGCTGTATCTGAAATAAGTGTTCATGATGAAAAGCGACATAATTTTTTAGCTGTCATGTCTAGCCTTGGCGGCCGTCGTTTTGGTACTGGAAATGTATTGTTTCCTGTTCATGCGTGCGACATTATGTGAGTTCTGTAGCTTCCATACCTTCATGTCAATTTGAAATATTTATACAAAAGTAATATCATTGGACAATATCTGATAGAGAAACTAATACTAATATTTATGATTTTAGTCTGTTTTTCCAAAGCTATGGGAGATCAAGCGCTACGCCTTCAGCAGAGCGCTGAATAAACTAGAAAGTAAAGAGGAGCTCAACGGTAGCCAAATTATACGCGGAATCTTATTCTTACAAGGGAAGCATATCAGGCCGAAGTGGCCATTTGTATTAAAACCAATACTCACAGACTTGCTTTCGGACGCAGATCTCAAATCCGTCTCCCAAATTTGCGGAACGATTCTCTAATGTTACGAAGGTTGCTTCAAATAAGGTCTCACTACAGTGAGAGGCTGGCAGACCGGGTCCAACAGCAGCGGCTTGGCCGAAGGGTAGTTTTGCTTGAAGAGTCAACTATTTGCGTCGTAATAATTTTTGCGACCGGTTATTTTACATATGTCGGGGTGTTTCTACTACATCAGAAAGGTGACACCCGACACACTAAAATAATTGGTCGCAAAAAAATCCAACTATCTCTGTGGGCTAAACTAATGTTTGGAACCAATTTCGAAGAGTTGCTCTATAATCAGTCATTACTGTTATCCGTAGCCAGTAAGCCCAGCCTGTTCTATCAGAGACTCCAGCGAGCGTGTACTTAAGAAAAATACCATATAATTCTTCAGATAACGCAATCTTGTATGGACTCGTACCCTCGCCTTCAAAATGCCAGAAAGTGTCCGGTGCAGACCATATACGATGACTAACGACGGTCGCGAAAAAGCGGCGTTGTCAACTGCCACGTTTTCGCGGCCGTCGTCAGTTGTGGTATATGGTCTGCGCCCGACACTTTCTGGCTTTTTGAAGGGGAGGGTATATGTCTTCTCACAACTATAAGTGAAAATTTGACCCAAAATTTTGAAATCGGATCAAAAGTTGTCTAAAGGGGGGTTAGACGTGCTGAATATGAATATCACCCCGTTTGGTACGGAAGGGCCTTACGCGCACTACGAGAACGAGGGATGGTCACTTGCAAATGGCACGCGCACTTGTTCGACGCTTCTCTACACTTGAATATAGGCAAGCACTGATGACCTAGCATGGATAAGTGTCTCCTAAACAATCTCTCTAGGCAAGAACGTGATCTCACGACCTGTCGCCAGTTGACTCGAGCTACTGCCACTGCACTATCTCGACTCATAACTATGTTCCGAGAATCGTTCCGCAGATGAGGAGGGCAGATTCGAAGTCAGCGTCCAAAAATACATATATCAGTGCATGTTTCGTTACAAACGGCCACTTTGACCTGGTATTCTTTCATTGTTAGACATGTGTTGACGAAGGCGCCTTTGGCTGTCTTCCAGGTGCTGGCCTTCACCCGTTGGCGATTAAACTCTTGCAGTGAAGAAGAAGTGCACTGAGTTAATGTGACGGTGCCAACTATTGTTGAGTCTCTTCCAGAACCAGAGCCCATGTCCGAAATCCGAGTCTTGATTTGAGGATTGTAGGATTTTTGAGAGCCATTGAAGTAGGTGAGGCTGAAGAAAATTGGGAGACAAAATAGCTACCGTCTCTCTGACATGACTGAGCACTAGCGTTAGGGTGGTTAGCTTAGTAGGGTTCAATACATCACACAAGCCTCGTCTATTCTACAAACCACCTCCCCCCCCCCGACTCCCCCTCTTGCCCACCCCACCAACGAAGTGAGATGGAGACGGTAAAATGTTTGATGTTACATATCACTATGTATGTCAATTATCAGTACTGATTCGGCAGTCTTTGACTTTCTAACTGGTCATTCATTGAAAAATTTGTAGAATTATAAAGATTTTTCACGGCGATTACAGTTCTGGAACTCGGCGCCGTCTTGCTTATTTTGTTCATTCTGGGACTGGTAGGAATTCTGACATTGTCGCCATCCATTTTATGGATATCCCTTCTGTCTAATGTAAGTATTACCGCTCTCGTGAAAAATTCCTGACAACATTACCGTTTTGCCATTGATCTACCGAGTCTTTGCAGGTTCTCTTGGAGTTGACCGTACTTGCCTCTGTTTACTTTATGGTAGACATTTTCGCGAAACGCAATAAGGATAAGCATAATTTGTACTGGAGCACATATACGACCAGTTTTAGATCATCTGAAAGTAAGTTACAGTCGGACTACACTAGACCCTTCCTATACAGAAGTTTCAGTCTGGTACGCGATGTTGATCACTGGGTTTCTGGCTGCTTTACTTTGCATCGTGTGTGCCATCTTCCTGCAAATCTGCCTTTGGCGGCTTCTTCACATCGCCAAGGAAGTTAATTGCCTGTGAGTGAATACCGTTAACAAACTAGTAATCTTCCCAACATCATGGTAAAGAAATAGAGGATGGGGTGAAAGAGCGTCTGTTGTCTGACGGCGGGACAGTTTTGACGCAATCCGCTTAAAGGAATCCTTCCCGGAAAAATCATTTTTTTTTTCACCCTTAAATCACTGACTTGAGACCCACCATCCACAATATGAATGAGAGGAAAAAAATGCATTTGTTTTGGTAAACAATTTGAAAAACCGGGGAGACTGGTACGCGTTCATTTTCCCGCCGGATTTTTGTCACAAATGCCAGCGGCGGGAACGCGAACAGTTACGTCAGCGGATGCCCCACCGTCGGACAACAGACCCGTGAAGCAGTCTGTTTGGCCGCTCTTACTTCGTTTAGGTTCATAGAGGCATCTGAATTCCTGACTCGCTGTGAATTTCGGTGGGGATGAATGGCCACTCCAGAGGAGATTGATCGATGTTTGATGCTTTGGTCTTTTTCTGCAGTAATGGGCAGCTTACATCCCTGAATTAATACAATTCTGATATAGATCAATCTGCAACTTCAATCATTTTTATCTCACAGCTCAGTCATTTTACGAGGCGGAAGTGGTGTAACGGCAAGTGGCGCTGCTTACCACGCGCACGGTCCAGGGATCGAGACCTGCATCTTACGCCGTCAAGACTTATCTACATAGCCTTCCATCCCTCCAAATTTGATTGAATGGTAGCACCGCTGTTTGGATTGACGGAATATGGCCTGTAAATTGGCTGGTTCGCAAGTCGTTGTGTAGTCCAAATTACGCTCAACATGTCGCTGACCTCAAACATGTTGATCGAAGCGCTTGACACTTCGTTTCCAAATGCACGAATTAGTCAACGCACCAACATTTCTGCATGATTGTATGGGAGACAATTCTGCAGCTGAGAAATTCCAGCTTAAGGCAACATGTTTGA
>KZ345652.1:118036-128760 GCA_002352805.1 Teladorsagia circumcincta
ATGCTGCTGCTCTGCTATCTGAGTTGATGTTCTGCTAAACACAACCCGGCAAAGCTGGTTAGCAGCAGAAATCAGCTGGATAGAAGGCCATAATTGCTGGCAAAATGCCTCCGCTACTGCGGCATGCAATTCTCATACTCGGAAAACTCGTCCGGTTGCACCTCCCCTTGAAGGTTAGGCGAGATGCTACAGGCAGAGAGGGGGTTCCTGTATAAGGCCTCGTGGAGGGTTTCTTTCGCTGTTTCTTCCAATTCCTTTCAACAATGCACTCTCACATCCGTTATCGATCGCGGTTAACCCGCAAATCCGTCCCTGAGTTGTGCCTTTAATTCATAATACTGTTAGGGGCTGATGGGTTGACCATTGCCATCACAGCGAAGCTATTTTGTGCGAAGTTCTGTGGCAAAAGTCACGTGACCCTTAAATCCTTGAAAAAAAATGTACGAAACAAAAACAGCTTCCTGTCACAGGTAAGAATTTGAATGACATTGGTACCTCCTCCAGCCAACAATAGATGGTGATGATTTGATCGCTTTCCTGGACTTTCTGGATTTGTTTGAAGTACAGCTGAACCGTGACGTTGGTTGGTCCCGAGTCATGTGATTTCACTGGTCTAGAAATTGTAACTTGATTAAAGATTTGTACTCAAGAGTTCTTCCTTCAGGGATGTAGAATTTGATTTTATCACCTTAATTCCTTTTTGTAGTTGCTGAACAGCTCGTCCATCAGTTGTTGTTGTTGGCCTTCAGCTCGCATCTAAACAGTTCAAATTCAATGTGGAAATCCTTTCATCACCCGTTCTTCTAAACAAAACTTGCTATTAGTATTGATTCTATTAGGTTACACAAAAAGTGTTCGCGGTTTTCAAGCTTTTATTCCCAATTTACTTATCTCAGCTCACACAAACCTCCATTATATGCAGGAAGCAAGAGCCCTTACATTCGACCCTCTTCCGCCAACGTGTGTGATTTGCTGGACGCAGGGAAGGGACATTCAAAACAGGGGCGATGGCAGGCTACACCAGAACTAACCCAAGCCCAGAAGAGAGGAGGAAAAACGCTAGGGAGAACACAAACTGCGAACCCAGAATCCCTTCCCCTTTCCAAAGTTTACCAATAGGGTCTGTCAGGTCGTGCGCCGCTTTCTGAAAAGTTTTTTTGCATGATGTAGGGGCGCACACACAGGACCCAGAACAGTGGTCCGTCTTTCCTGAGCAGCGCTCTGGATGCCAAAGAATGGGTTGGAAAGGAAGAAGGGCTACAACTGTCTGACGCCAGCTTTTGATAAAAAAAACTACCCACATGGTTCACTGACGGTCCTCATGGTAAGTGATATCTATTACTGTCCTATGGATCCATCTCGCAGGCGTCAGTCGAAATTGCAAAATTCAGACAACGCGGGCAATCGAACCATGATCTCATCTTTCGTTCTTTTTTGACGTTCATGGGCTGCTCAGGAATGTACAACAATAGTTCTATGTTACATGCCTGTGCCTCGACATAATGGAAGAGACCGTTTTAAAAGACTGGGCAAAAAGCGAAAAACAAGGCCTGGAAGGCATTCCTGGTTAGTCCCAAGCTATGACACTTGTGAAATTTTCGTTGAAGTCGCCAATAACCCTTCAGATACAGTTCCTTTATACGACCCCCATTTACTTTCCCCAGAGATAGTTAAGCTTGCTCAGCCTCCTAATGCGATCTCCCTTCTCAAAACCACAAAAGCGATCCCCTCGTTCGAGTAATGCGAACTGACGGTTGACAGTGCGACCAGCGCGAGATGCAATGAAAACACGGTACCAACAACTACACTGCATTACCCACACATCCTTCACTTTGACAATCTCATGCTTTTTTTGTAAGTGTTATTTATTATACCACGAAGATAGCAAATACTCACCAATGAACATAGCATGGAAATTATAAATATTTCAATCATAGCGCCTGAAAATAAAAAGAAGAACATGGAGGAGACGGATGAATGTGGAAATTATAAGCTTATTGAGTTTTGAGCAAACAAAAGACAAAGTGGACTGATTGTGAGAGGAAAACTTGAAGGAGAGAAGTGAAATGTAGAGCAGAGGAAAGGCTTCTTGGACTAGTGGGAGAGCTGTTGAAAAACGGTGGTGGGATTGCAGGTAGAAAGTGTTTCGCGAAAACGCTCAATGGTAGCTTCACAAGAATGCTGGGTTGTGAACAAAACTTTCGCTCCAGACGGGACGAAGGTCTTGTCTGGAGCGAAAGTTTTGTTTAGGGTAAAGCAAGTCAAAGCTCAATGGTAGGTTTGGAAATATTCACGACATAATGAGCTTTCGCGTAGTTCATGGTTTGATCGACACTTGCAAATCGCTCCACATGGTTACAGCATCGTGAAAAGGCCAGACAGATCTACAGACCAAGCAATCTACGCCAGCGATGCCTAAATAATCAACGAAAACAGTAATGAGGCAATGGATAGACATGAGGTGTCTCATTACCACTGAACGCCATCCCCCATTAGGTTAAGCTCGACAAGTGGAACTCGCGTCAACATGTTTGTATTTGAGGATTAACAACAAATACATAGAAGGTAAACGTGATGCACTGATTCTTCATTTCCCAGACCACGTCTTCCACTTTACAAACGTCACTATCCTTTCAAAAAAATCTGAGAGCAGATAACACAACTTTAGATAGTGGGTGAATTTGTTGTTCTGAAAAGTTCCATGCGCGGGCTGCGCATCTGCAGCATGGCTTTGAATTGAAAGCGCTCCCATTCAGGCCGACTGACTGGTGAGCTGTGAAACTCATGTGGGTTGGTTGGTTATTATCAGAATGGGTGATCAAAACACCAGTGTACAGGAGTGGGGATTAAGAGAGAGTCACTTTGCCCATCACGCACATCACCCAACTTTGGGGCGGACACAGGGCGCCGCTGCCAATGGAAGATCAATAGCAAAATGTCAAAATTCGAGCTCAATGGGGCTAATGGCTCGACGGATCGTGTACCATTAGGTAGATTTCTGAAAAGCGGTTCCGAAGGGGTTTGCGTAGTCAAGCTAGTATCCCCAGGAAAAAATCCAACATTGAATCGATTCAAAAAGTTATGCATGAGCTTCACATTGAAACAGTTACGGTAGGCCTCCCTGAGCTCGACGACGATGTCGAATGACGTCGTATTCCGAAGGCTGTGATAGTAGTGAAGGAGGGCTCGCGTCTACTTATAAAGGGATATTAAGGGGATATTTCGCTGGGAAACTTCCGTCAACGACAGCGATCTCTGCGAAGAAAAACGGCCGAAGTTCGACATGGGTAAATTGTATAAAAGCGATTCGTCTCAAGGAGAAAAAATGGTCTATCTGGTCAAACAGGGTCTCATTATTAGCAAATTCTTTGTCACGAAGTCAACTTATGACCGACCCGCTGTTCCTATTTGCACACAACCTTTCCTGGCCATGAACTAACTCTCTAGAGAAAGGGTTCGATTTTTAGAGATAAGTTACGATCTGCGGATACTTCCACGCTCATCTTGCTATTTCTCCAAGCTCAAAAGGGGGTCTGAGGAAATTTCAAACGAAGTATCTACAGGGGGGGGGGGGCAAGAAAAAATGACATTTTGCCCATGCCGCACTTCGGCACTTTTTTCTTCACAAATATTGCCGTCGTTGACGGAAGTTTTTCAGCAGAATATTCCTAAATGCCCCTCTATAAGTAGGCGCAAGCCCACATTCACTACCCTCACGGTCTTCAAAATATGACGTCATTCGTCGACGTTGTCGAGCTCAACGTGGCCTACAGTAATTGCTTCAGCCTGAAGCTCCTACATGTTTTCTTTAATCGGTCCAATGTGGTATGGATTCCAAGAGGCATTAGCTCTCAACGTGCAAACCCCCTCGGAACCCGCCTTCCAGAAAATCTTCGCATTGGTACACGATCCGTCGAGGACCCCATTGAGCTCGACCAGAGCACCAAGTTTCCGTGGCAACTTTTTCTGTTGCCGTCTACGTAGATGGCAACTATGAGGAATTTCTTATGAAATTAAGTGTGCTCTTTAATTCTTAGTTGGGTGCACTCGCTTTGAATTAGCAAAGTGCGACTAAGTCGATTTGAGTACAGAGATAAAATGTCTTTTTTGTATTGGCCCCCCTGTATGTACTCACTGAAGCTACGGTAAGCTTTGGGATGATGTCAGAATAGGGAAATTCCCCGCTCTGTGCGAAGAGCATGGAATGTGAGAGTAATCTCCAGTAATCCTCAAAAAACTCCACTTATCCGAGCTTTCGCGAAGGGGGTTCGGATTCAGCCGTTGGTGTGCGTCACAAATGTGTACGGGACCCAAAACTGCAATACACTGACTGATGTTGATGGTCGTTCCTTTCATGTAATATGACGAGCTCATTTATTTTTTGCAGTTAGGTTTGTAAATAGCGGACATGTCAGCAAAAGCTTGCAAAATATAAACAACATCGTCAGAGTGATGAGTTAACGGCAGATTTCTCTAAACAGAGATGCCATTGAGGACGCAGTGCTTCCTGTGAGTGGAGGTGGAATCATTGCGTCATATCGTGCGTTGTGCTACGGCTGCCCGTAGTTTTTCAAGACACTATAGGAGAATCATACTATTATCCCACTATATGTAATTCGCTAAGTATGTCTCTGTGTGTTTGTTTGTTTGTGCGTGTGTTTGTCGCGAAATTCATACCGCAGCAACCGGCTATCGCCAAAAGCCGATTTTAAGATATGATATAGGCGGTGGAACGGGAACCTATTTGGTGGGGACCAAAAAGTGATAACAGCTTATAGCGGCTGATAAGGCACGTTAGTATGCGAAAGACGTTAATTCCGTTACCCAGCTCGCGTTGACTCCAGAGCACCCATACCAACAAGAGTTATGAGGGGTGGGACACGAACATATTTGATGGGGATCACAAAGTGATAACAGCTTCAAGAAAATTGCTGGGTGTGTACAGAGTTGTGATTGGGGCTGATGATGGCAAGTTCGGGGAATGATACATTTCATTCTTGATTCGATACCTGGAGGGAAGTCATCAAACAGATGCACATTAGAATTTTCAAAAAATGTGTATGCAATTTGGAGATAAGTATTAGAAGCTCACTTATTATACGTGTGTATGTTTCATTTTTTTTCGAGGCTAACGGCATAATCCTATTCACATTCAAATTATCAGAATTCAAGAAAATTGCTGGGTGTGTACAGAGTTGTGATGAATATACTTGCTAACTTTCGCTATAATGGACTTCACTTGGAGTGAAGACTCTGCGAAACCTCATACCATTTAACTTTAACATATCCAAATATGTGGTGCTTTGTGGAGTTAACCAGCTGATGTTCCACAGGTCCTCCGATTTCGCTGAGGCCCACCTTGTTGCGCGCGATGCAGGCGGAGCAAAACTAGTAATCTATAAACTAGAGCTTGTTTGTCTGTCCGCTCCCCAGAAATTTCCATGTGTCTCCACATGTTTGTAACTGTTCCTCAATAAATCGCCTAAGAGCATGAACCACTTCATGAGTGTTATATATTGGTTATGAGAAACTCCGCCCACGGTGGGCGGGGCATGGGTCTAAATAGGCGATTTTGCTAAAAAAAATTGTCGCTTTCGATTCCAAAGCATACCAGAGATCAGGAAAAAAATAGAAACTGGGCGGTGCATACTCTATAAGGGGAACATATTGGTCGTGGGAAATTCCGCCCACAGTGAGGGGGTATGCGTCCAAATAGGCAATTTTTGTGAAGAGAATTGTCCGATTAGGTTTCAGAACAGCCCAGAGACCAGGAAAAAATGAGTGTTGGACGGAAGATGAGTCACTCCCTATCATACTTTTACATAAACCAGACTTTGTTGGTCTGTCTGCTCCACAGAAATCGCAAGTGTTCCCCACATTTTTGTAACTGTTCTTTAAAAAAGATATAAGGAAGGCGGCTCGTGTTTGGAATGGGTAGAGCATGAGCCACCCTACAAGAGGAATACATTGGCTATGAGAAACTCTTCCACAGTGGGCGGGGCATGCGTCTAAATAGGCGATTTTGGTGAGGAAATGACGTTTTCGATTCTAAAGCATACCAGAAATCAGGAAAAAGTAGGGCCTAGGTGAGGCACTTGCCACTACACAAAAACAACACTCACAATCATAGCGTGACTAGCCGGCAATAAACCGCGAAGCTTACCATTTTTGGTCGCCGTTTATTAATCTCGACTTGTGTTTGCTAGTAAATAACTGTTTTTGGTCAGTTCCCCATGCGAAATATATCACAAGAATCTTGGGTTATGTTAGCATACCTTTTGTTTACATCCTTTCAGAGGATATTTTAGAAAAAAAGTATCCTCTTCATCAAGCTTCTCAAATTTCTGGCTTTTATCATGTTTTCGACAAGTTCAATTTGATCATTGGATTTTTCCGTTGAAATATACGATATTAATAAAAGTTAACCGAAATTCGCTAATTTCAGCATTCCTGAGTCCGAAGTTGAAGCTCAGCAGCGCAGTTTTGAGTGCCTTGTAATGGTTCAGGATCCGTGGAAGACATATGTTAGGCAAGAGATTTGCCCTATGAAGGCGCCACCAGAACGACCTTTCAGAGAAAAAACGGCATGATCTCAATCATCGAACAAATCCGTCAGCCCATCGCCAACATTTTGTCTTTTCTCCGATTTCGGTAAAGCAAAATTTTATCAGAATCATCAGACCTGGAGCAATTTCTGGTAAATTGAGACATATCACACATCATTACAAGTGGCGTACAAAACGGCGTACCGAAAGGGCTGCAAAAAGGGAGTAAGGGCTGTAAATGAAGAAGAAAACAGGTGCACGGTCCCGAGCAATCGTTTCAATCATTACATGCAATCCCTATTTAGAATGACAGAACATTTGTAATACACAGTTGAAGTCTAAAGTGAACTGTAGTTTATGGGCAGTGTTTAGTTGGGTGCTTAACCTTCGCACACAAACTTGGTTTCGAGAGCTGGACGGCTTAAGTGATATGTGCGAGATCGATGAACAAAGTTTTCAAATATGATAAGCCTGCTAGAGCAGATTCACGTCATCCGATAATATTCACATATGCTCAGAAAAGGGAAAGGGTAAGCTATCGGTAAAGGGTATCTGATGAACTCATCAATTCAAAAAAAAACAGAGGTGAAAGAAACTATTTTTTCACCTTCTACACATTATGTCTTCCAGAATGATCCAATATTTGAAAAGGTGCGACCTTCCAAGTTAATAGCTCATTTAGTTTTTCGGTTCGGACTGCAATCCATCTGTGTTGCTCCAATTTAGGCCATTAATGAAACAATATTGGTGCTTTCGGCAAAAGCGCTAACGGTGCGCGTGCTGGCAAGACCTCAGAGAGTTTCTCCCGTATTCGTTCTTGTATTCACCCTCATACACTCTGGCTTTCAGAGCGGAGAAGCAGAGCACGGAGTCACCTAAACAGATACCTATGAGACTCGTCCAGCCTCTAAAACAGTTGGGGCAACCACCATCTTCATACCCCAATTGCAACGTTTAAACGTGGAATGTCTTAAACCCTCAATGTTTGTGCGCGTCCTTATGGTTAGATCAACCCAGTAAGCGACCGAGAAGTCTCGAGCGAGCTACTCTCAGGTGACGTTCGAGCTTGATTGCTGCTTGTGGTGCGCCTGTTGGACATATTTATGTGAATGGGGTCTTAACCAGCTGGCCTGTCATAGGCCTGACACTGGACTAGAACTGCACTGGTGCGTAAACCTAAGGGCGAATGAAAACAAATTTTCCGTGATGCGTTACTGCCGAGAGAGAAACCCGATGGAATCTCACCGCATATGGAAAGAGCTACTGCAATACAGCATAGAATGCAAATAAGAGAAGCTTTTGTAAGGGCCACAGGTAAGTTATGGGCATTAGGTTATGTGGCTTCATCCATCCCGTCCCTGATTTGCACACCAGTGCACTTGTGCAGCTTGTGCAGGGAATGGTTAATTTGCAGGGATCATGCCGCGGCTCTCAGAGGTGATTACCCAAGAGTACACCCCTATACTTGATTGTGTAGAAGAAAACATGTCAAATTTAAATCCATGTGAGCGCTCACCAAAGGAATTTTACTTTGACAGTGACCTACTTGCAGGCTCTTCTTGACCCTTTTACTAGGTTGGTACCTAAATAATAGCGTTTCGTTTTAGTTTGCGTACTTAAATTCAGTCAATGCTTTTTTACGGAAAACTGTCTGTAGTATTCGTGAGAACGTCGTCATTTACCTCTGTATCATAAACACTAGTAGGAAGGTAGATATCTAGGCGGTAGAGACTGGCATTTTCGATTGCTGTATTTGGTTTTGTAAAGACAAAAGTGCAATTATGAAAATCCTTGAAATCTTTTGTACTTCAACCTACCCTACTTTCTTCGCTTAAATGAAGCCATACTTCATACAAATTGAGAATAATGAGGGCTTAGAAAGTGGGATTAATACCCTTTTCATTCCGATGCGGTTTTTTCTTTTGAAAAATGGGATAAGATCGAAAATATGACAAAAAATACATCACGGATTAGCTTCTTTTGTTTTCACATATTATTCCAAACGTTTATGCCGGATACAAATGCTGCGATATCATGCACCAACCTAGTACTTGCAACTTCCAAAACTATTATATTTTTCGTCGGATATCTTCATCGTCATAGGTATTCGCATTTGTTGAGTAAGAAAATTCCGGTAAAAAATAAACGCAAATCGTCGTTTGTGCTTTGTGAGCAGAGCGACAGATTAGGAAAATAATTAGGATCTTGGAAAACGTTTGATGGAGTGCGTGAAGCTGGGAAATGCTAACGTGCGTTGGAGGCGGGGCCGATAGGGTGGGCAGAAAGAATGGCGGGTGAGCACGGCAGAACTCAGTTTGAGGATACATTTGACTAGTGTTGTAGTAACTCACCACGGAGGGCATTCAACTCATATGGAAGATTAAATTAAGACCCAGATATCGATAGAGCTTCAAAAGCTGATTACAATTATGAAAACTAAAACTGCAAAATGAACCTGACAAGGACGTTTTGAGCAGTCAAAGTTTTCTGGAGGTAATGTGTTACACATGTACCCTGCTAGCGTTCGGGCATTCAAAATCACTGTGGAGTAGTGGCAGTGCTCTCGAAACTGCACCCCAACGGGAGGAGAAGTCGTGACCCCTCGGCTGGACAGGGTCTTGGCTTAAACTTCCGTGGAAAGTTGCATGCCTTTTCCAGTTAGTGTTCACGTTCATGGAGACAATTCATAGAAGGCTTGACTTTAGGAAAACTCGATTAGAAATTAGCTCACATCGTGTGCGTGAATTACAGCATCACTGTTGCCACACCACGTTAGAAAGATCTCACCTCAAAAAGTAATCTGATAGCGCGAATGGAAAGCCTTTGATAGAAGAATAAGTAAGATGAACTTTGGAAGGTAAAGACTGGTACGTGGCCTTTAGTTCAATTATTGATTGTTCTACTTTTCTCTCATTTCCTTCTCTGCAGAAAAGCATCGTACATATATCAAGGTACTATGGCGATTTGCAAACGCAACCATAATCCTCCCAGTTCATAGTAATAAAGCAGCAACTGCCTTACGGTAGCCATGGGTAGCGTTTGAAGCAATGTCACTAGATGGGTTCATATTTGAATGACAGGATGCGCGAGCCTTTGTCGGGGACCTGTGAAGTGTCGCTCAAGAAAACTCACTTCGGAAAACCGCCCTAAGGATTGGATATGTGCGAGCTAGTAGAAGCCGCCTTTTTGTAGGCTCCGCCCTTGAGATCGCGTAAATGGCTACGTGGTCCTTGCGCGATTGTGCGACTGGCCGCGTGGACCTTGCGCGATTGCGTGTAAACTGTGGCCGCGTTGGAAAAGAATGTTGCACCTTTTTTGATTGTTGTTATTGCTCAGATCGTTTAACTATCGCAATTTTTGTTCGCATTGGTGCATATGCGACTGTAGCCGAATTTCTTACTGACACGGAGCCAGCAATAAATACCGGCAGAGGAAGCTAGTTTGGAGAGCTCGTATGGCCACACTCCCTCCCTATTTAAAGGAGGGTTTCATTTACTTCTTTTTTCATTTTTGGTCAATCGGTATCCACAATTTCATTATCCACCTCTTTTAGCCCACCAAATCGAACTGGGAGTTCTTGTTGGATAAGTGCTGCTCCACTCCGGGTGCTACCAGTTACACCACCAGGGCACCACCTAAGCTCAGTTAGGGTCAAATGGTGCCCCGGTGGTGTAACTGGTAGCTCAATTGCCCAGATAGCAAGAGATACGGGTACAAGATGTGGTAGCAAGAGATACAGTAGGGGTCCCGGCTGGAGAGAAGGTTTCGCCCATTACTCAGCATTTTTGTGATAACAATCTGGGAGTGTTGCTTTGACGAACACTTCACCTTACCGACCCTAATGGTAGCGGTAACTCCCCACTCCCAACATAAAAATAGAGGGAGAGAATGCAGTCCTGTTACTCCGGTTTTCGGTCCATTTTCTCATTTTTTCCGAAGGTCACCCTTTTTGCACATCTACTTCTCATTTTAACGGTTTTAGCTTATCGCGAGAGCTGTGTCGAGCAGGTTCACAACGCAATTTAAATTAACTCTGGAGACGTCACATAAATGCTAAGGCTCGCGCCTGCACTGCCTCCATTTGCAAAAGCCGATCTGAAAAGATTTGCACTCTGGCTTAGCTCGCGTATTGGATGAATGTGCCTGGTGGTATGAAAACATCCCTATCCCTATCCCTAC
>KZ345653.1:74750-87588 GCA_002352805.1 Teladorsagia circumcincta
GCATCCAATCACTTTTGAACGGTTTATAGGGTCAAAGAAAGCTGAAAATTCCGTTCTATTCCTACACTAGACCATTAGACTGACGCTAACTGTAGGGCAAAAACGTTACGGACAGACCCTTTATAACGTCACTGGAGTGGTGTCCATACTTGTAAAAAATAAGCTGTCTAGCACATAAGACATACTAACATGACCACATGAAATTGCCAGGAAGAGGCGCTAAGACCTAAGGCAATGAGCTGAGAATTAGGATAACTAAAGGGCTGAACGTTAGTATCAGAGTATCAGCCGCACAAATCGGCGCGCTGAGGGGTTCGGTCGAGCCATGATGTCTTATGACGTCGTCGAACCGCTCCGTTCTGTAGATATCGTGTTTACTGCATTCAAGGGTGTATAATGTGCTCCACCCACCACGCGGGATCTCGCCCAGGAACTGCCCCATAGGCCATGGCAACTGTCGCTCGTAGCTTTCCCGCTTCCGATTCTTTCTCCCCTCCTAGGGCACGGTATTTTCCATCTAGCTGTCTGCCCCTTACAGTTTTCCACGTCCTAGAGGAAACTGTCTCATTTCTTAGCTTTTCTGTGATTTCTTTGCCTTTTTCTCTCTTCGGTCGGTCCACTTCTGTTTCACCGACAACAATAAAAATTTCATAGGAGGGTATGGGTTTGAACGCATTTGCTGTAAATGAGAAGATCGCCACGTATAAGTCTCTAGGCACGCACGTTTCAAACGATCGTCCAAGTTCGGAATAAAATTCCACAGAATGACATCACATGACTCTGTTAGTTAAATCATATTGCGAGTTTAATCTGAACGAAATTCTCGTTGATAAATAAAGATGCGATCTTTTCCACGTTCTCAAGCTCTTCAGTTCCAGATAAGGGAGCGTATTGAGGGCTATACATCCTTACTACTGATCAACGTCGCCACGACGTTGCGATTGCATAATCAAGAAAATATCACTTGTTGCTAGATGTGAACTGCGTTCATTTCTAGCTCAGGCTCGAAGATCACGAAATAGGGATGAATGAGAATAGAAATGTCTTCCTACTGAAAATTCCACGACGAATGGCCTTCAAGGAGGCAGCGCACTGGAACCGCGGCGGCATAGCGGAAAGTGCGAGATGGAATAGGTTCAGCATAATCTGACCCACAGTTTCTAGAAAGCTGCCCAGCTGTCACAGGACTGAGAAGTCATGCAAATTGAGCTCATCGCCGATAGAGGATGGCTTCATATTTTGAAGCATGGACAAGGTTTTGCTTCTGCTGATCGAGAGGCAAGTCTATTTTTTCCAGTCTATTCTGCGAAGACCTTCACTAATGGTAATTTGTTAAACGTTTACGTTGCTCATACGGGCCGAAAGCATAACGAGGTTCGCAATTCTTCTGTACCTTCATTAAGCTGATAGAAGCTCAGTAGTTAAGTAAAGTTCTTGCAGTACTCGTAAAGGTGGTAGCAAAAAATAGGCGGAATCTGGGATGTGCACTCTTTTTTAATGCTTCCATTTAATTTAAATAATTTAATGCTTCCTCACCGATCCGAGTAGACATTATAGTTTAGGCCCTTGAATGGTTTCTCTTGAGTTTCCGTGTCTATGGCAACAGTTGTGCGGGCTCAAATGGAGTGCTACGAAACAGGTTTTTTCGTTTACACTCTGAATTATTCCTACTATATATAATTCGCTAAGTATGTGTGTGTTTGTGATTGTGTAGGTCTGTGTGTGTTTGTTCGTCATTTCACACGGAATTCGTAGCGCGCGTACCAGCGGCCATAGAGAGTTGATTCAGGATATGATATAGGGGGTGAGACGGGAACATATTCGATGGGGACAAGAAAATGATAATAGCTGATATGTGATGGTAAGAAGCGTTGAAAGGCAAACGTCACTGAAGTTCCCATCCAGATGTGCGATAAGAAACCAATTCATTCCTAAGGGATTTCGTCGTTATCCATTCGCCCGAGCTTACTAAATGGTCGGTGTCTGTGGAACTACGATTAGTATTGTTGTTTCTACCTGATCACAGGCATAGAAGTTTATTCGACCCCTATACCATCCCAAGATCCCAAGCATGGTAGATGTTCACGCTGAGGGCTGATAATAAGCAGCCCAATAATTGTATCCAAAGGTCATTCAGCTGCTAGACTCTATTAGTTCCAGAAAAATGATAGATGTTCATTGGTATTGACGAACTGTGGAATTACTGCTTTATCATCTGCTTACGTTAATACCCTCAGTCAAATCCATTGAAAGCGTTGTGTTACTTGACGCCATGGCTTGGTTATACTCAGTTTCACTGTCCTCGTTGACATGCGCGCGGCAGCGAGCGGAGCAAAACTGGTAATATTATAATTACCCTTCGTCGATTGTTACGGAAGTTAATAATGGCGAAGCACCCCCTAGAAAAGCTACCGTGCAGCAATTTGTGCTTTGGAATTGAGTGCTGTAGCCAGAACAAACTCTTACGATTGAAACACAATTTCTCCTTGAAGCCGAGCCGTGTGCACGATAATCGTATCGATGGAGCGTTTCTCGCGAACCAAGAACCACACAAGACAACTACAGCTAAACTAAACTGAAGTCGCATGTGAATTTCAACGTCTTTAGCAGACCATCGATGTCAGCATTATTGGGGTAAGTCGTGGTTGGAGAAAAGCTCAAAACAATCTAGAAACTGCGAGTCACTAGCATTCAGAATCTACCTTCCTCTTCTAAACTAATTCTTACTGAGCAAAGTTAGTCAACGAAAAAGGGGGGCATTTGGCAATTTTGTCAACTAGTGCGCGCCAATCGGAAAGCACGCACGACGCGACCGCGGACAGCTAGTGCCGCTGTACTGGAGCGCGAAAGTGTTCAATTGCCTGTGGGCAGTACCCCTTCCTCTCTCTAGCTCACAGCCGATTAGGCATAGACTGACTAGTCCTGAAAGGATAGTAAGGGAAACTTGGGTTCAGGAGTTGAAGCGCGGAACATTCGCGTGGCAGCGACGCTACCTCCTCCCCCAAGCATCTGAAGCTATTTTCTGCTATAATACCGGCTGAGTGAAGGGTTGAAGGGGATCGATCGGAACCACCGTGAAGGAAGGGGGAGGTGTTCAAGACGCGGTACGTTATTTACGTAGCAAACCACCCCTTCACCTACGATCATAAATACAACCCCGTCGGGATCGACCAGAAACACGGTTAACACGTTGACGGCAACGCACGTTTCGGCTTTTTTGGCCACGTGGGACCGGCACGATTTTGCCAGCGCGGCCGCCTCAGGTCATCCAAGCGGATTTTGAGTGATAAAAAAAGTAAACCCAGTTTACTCAAAGCTAGATCAGTAATTTTCAGTTCGTAGAAGCTCACGCAGGAATGCAGTAGTAAGAATTCGATCGAAAGCCGAGGAATAACAAAGAAAAAGGAGTATTTGTTAGACATAGCTTCACTGAAGGCTAAAAGCAATTTTACCTTGGTCATTCCAGTTGAATCACATATGTTGTTATCCCTTACGTTCCGTGTTTACATCTACCACTAACTGGGTATTCACATTCATGGAAAGAAAAAAGAAAAGAAGAATTAAATAAACTGAAGATTTTGTGGGGTCCGGAGTTCTCCTCTAAATCGGGGCATACGCGACTATTCTGAGGGTCAATATGTTTGCAGCTATGCTAATGTTTCTGCGATACGTTCCTTCCATAGAACTAATCAAAAGACTTCAAAAAAGATTCGCGCGTGCGTCGAAAAAATTAGTTCAATGGGTGCAGGACACATACGTCCCGCGCTGTCCGTTGTGGCCTGCAAAATGCGGGACGTATATGTTATGCGCTGTCGTCAACGTGTTAAAGGTCGCTTTATCCACTATTCCATTCACACACTGCTTGACGCATTTTTCTTCCTTCCAAGAGAAAATTTCTACCCCCTCCCTCACCCAAAATGACTCCGTCCCCGACGACCCCTCAGAAAGCGACCTCTTCCATATGAACAATGTGATCCCTCGCGGGCTCAGGCCGACGGACGCTTGACTCTGTTCCAAGCGCTTTCTTCGATTCTTCCCAATTTCCTAGACCGCCCTTTGGCTAGTGATAATTCGATTTCTACAGGTTTAATCTATGTTTTTTTGTCGTCAGGGACTGAGTTGCTCCACCGGCAAACATTTCAAAGGGTTGAAATTGATATCGTAACAAAGCGCTTTTCTCGGTATTTTCCTTAAATTGTAGACCGCAATGTCATTTATTTTGTTCTGTGTATTTTGGATTCCTATGAAAGCAATTTCTCACTTGGACTTCCGCGCCAAATGGCCCTATCTAAGAGGTTGATCTCATTGTCAGTGACGTCTCCTTAGTTACATCCGTTTGCCCTTTCTTTGAAACAGCTTTCTTCGAGTCTTAGAAATCGTGTGATTGCTGCTCCAGCTCCACTGGCTTTCCCGTCGCCTCGGAATTCGAGCTGCTTTACAGCCGGGAACTGTTTTTGTGTGCACTTCGTATAATTTTCGCTGTACATCTTTTTCTTTCGATCACCGTCTGGTCAAAATTACCGTTCTAGCTAAAGGCCTTCGAGATACGCGCAGTCAGTTACTCACCGACCACATGGACTTCGGTCCCCTCCAGTAGTAGCTCCTTGAACAGCCATTGCTGACTATTTTGAGCCTATCAAAACATGTCATTAACCTTTTACATTGTGCAGTAAGCAGGTGGAACGTCACCTCACCGAGGAGAGAGCGTGCCTAACTGTCAGTCACGGAGTTTTACGCGGTGTTGTTTATGAAATGCGTTTTCGCAGCGTGAGCAGCTTTTTGTTCACAAAGTTAATTGCTCTGTAACTGTCACTTCCTTTCGATGAAATGAAGGGATATAGAAGAGCTTGCGACGCAATCACTCGGATTATCACTTGGCTTCTCTAGGCTACTTGTAGGCTAGTAGTCTCGTTGCTAACAAGTGCCCATAGGCGCTTCAAATATTTCTTCTTGTATTTTTTTCTTTTTGTCGGTGGGATTTTTAGTCTGTCGGAAGTTTAGGAGTAGTATCACTATGTCAGTTCTACTGAGCATCACCGATCCTTCAAAAATGATCACTTTTCCCCTTATTTTTCTATTTCCTGGTAATCATCAGATTTCATATTATTCAGTTTCTTTATGAGTCAGCCTTTCTGGAAGATTATTTTCCGTTAACCGTTGGCGTGAGATGTAGGGACCGTTGATTTGGGGGCTGATTCTGAAGTCCTGATTGGGGAGGTCTTTCCGACAAGCTCTATGAATTAGTTGCCACTATTTGGATGTCGTTTCCTTAGTGGCCAATGTGTGGCCCAAATGAGAAAGCTTCGCGAGTTGTGAGCTCTACGGACGGTAGGACTGAGTAAGTGTCATGACGTCCACTTCGGGAAAAACACGAAAATCAACGGGCAAACAGGGTTCTCATTTCTCGTATTCTGGAATCGCTCTAGGAGAAAGGTCATGCTTTGACTTGCTCACTGCAAGAAGTCGGGCCAATCAGGCGAAAGCCTGTGGCTAGCAAAAGAAGCTCGGAAATTAGGGCCGAAACATGATCAGTAGCCAAAACGTGGGGGCAATGTGGGGGCTTCTATTTTCGTCGTAATCGAGGCTTACCAGTCATTTTCGGTTGCCATGGGAATGAACGCCCTAGCTTCCGAAACATGTGGAACTAGAACATCTTCCAAAGCGACTCCAGCAAGAAAGTGAATTGAGCAGTATGCGTTCAAAAATGGATATATGTATTGCTGCTTGCTGCTTTGAATTTCTACAATCGCGCCGAGTCACGACCCACAGGCTGAAGTGAAAGAGTGAAGGTCACGAGGCACTGTGGCGCACAAAAGCCATATCAGATCCCGTTAAGGTTAACAAGGCTTTCACCGTTCCTCTCGTTTTATCCACTGGTGAGATTCTGGGATGCGAAATGCATTCTACTCACAGAGGGGCATGCCCCCAGTGGTCAAGCAAGGCCATACCTGTACCGCTTTCCGCCCACCCTCTCGCCGTCTGACTCCTGCACTTTAGCAGAAAGAGAGAGAGCGAGAGAGCGTACCGTTGAAGAAGGCAGCACTTATGAGAGTCGCATCAATCCGGAAATCAACGGGCAAACAGTGGTCTCAATTCTCGTATTCTGGGCAACTTCTCATGCTTTTTTCTTTCTTTACGGCCACCGCGCGCACTACGCGGTATCCCTCTCTTTATATCTTCTGTTAAAGTGGAAAACCTATTGGTAAATTATTGGTCTTGCGGCTGACGTACCAATAGTAAGATTTCGTCAAGCTGATAATCTTCGGCCATACCGTTTCACTGATCGTAAGGCCTATCGTATGATGCGTATGGTAGAATGCTTAGGTAGACTGGATAGTATCAAATGGGAGTGAAACGTATTCGCTTGCTGGGCATCCAGTGCTAAGGCTTATTTCGTCTCACAAAGGGAGCCGTGCGTAGCAGAGCGATCCGAGTGGTCGTGGACGTGATTCCTGTCTCATTAAAGCCTTCACACAAACCGAAATTTTGGATCGATGTCGATCTGTAACATGTGACCCGATGGAAACTCTACTTTTACTACAGCGCCATTCAGCACTGTGATCTCCGATTTATTCAGTGACTTCTGCACAAGAACTGACATTTTCGATCGATTTTGATCGATAGCATAGTATCACCAATGGGATTTCCACCTTCACCGCAACACTTACCCAATACAAAGATTCCCGATCTATTCAGAGCTTTCTGCACAAAAACCGATATCTTCTATCGATGTTGACCGATAACACACGACCCTGTGGAATATCCACTATCACTACGGCACTCAATCAATATGTACTGCGATTCCCAACCTCATTCGAGCCCTCTGCACGGGAACTGATATTTTCATCGGCATCGATCGATAGCGTGTGACCGACAAAAGTTTCAACTTCCACTACATCCCAATAACCCAATAATACCGTGCTTACACAGCTCATTCGATCCTTTTGAGCAAAAACGTGTTTTTCACCAAAAATTTTGTAATCACTCCCGCTTTTCGAGTTTGGCTCCGCCTATTACCGTACCAACTTTGAGCTAAGCTATGCATGCCTTAAGTGAAATATATCTTCCAGTTAATATGTACCTTTAGATCCTTCATTTTACAAGCCGCGAACATGGTGTGTCGATTTGTAAGTATGTAAAATGTGTTTGCGTGAAAAACCAATCCAACAGATCACAGATCTAACAAGGAAACTCCGAGGTCGCCGTGGTCATTCAGGAAGAGATGTATGAATGTGCCTTTGAACGCTGATTCCAGATCTACCTTCTAGAACAGCTTAACGATTCTCTGAATGGGGTTATGAAGCGAAACAGCGCAACGGTAGTGCTCGGAATTGACAGTCAAAACATACAACATTCCATTATCGTGTTTACTGTTTTCCATTCTTCAGGAATACAGCTTGAAGGGTTTTAATAGCCTATAGCTGAATTCCTGAAGAATGCAAAACAGTGTAAGGGAACGATCCTACGATGTCTGTGAGTCCCGACCACTTGACTGACTGACACTTGACTGTGAGTCCCGACCACTACCGTTGCGCTGTTTTGCTCCACAACTCCATTCATAGAATCGTTCAGCGAATTTGAAAGGTAGATTTGAAACCAGCGTTCGGCACATTTAGTGGCATACATCTCGTCTTGAGCGGCCATGGCGACCTGACCATGAGCACTTTTCCTTGCTAAGGTGCAGTTAGGTAGTGATATGTTTCTAATGTAATGCCATGATTATGACGGCGCCCTCTACTTAACAAAACTCCTTTTTGCATACGCGTCACGTCCACGAGGTGTTGGCTTCGCAAGTAGATGGGACGACCACAGCGGAGGACGTAAACCTCACTCTGCTAAAGGCCGATCTGGTTCGAACAAAATATGGGTTGCATTTTGCGAAGGCTTCGGAATAAGCACCACTCAGCCCCGCCCATGAGGTCGGGCTACGCCCACTACCGCATTTACTTTTGGCCGACCGTACACCCTCTAAGTGCAACTTCCTACCACCCGAGACGATGTCCCAACTGTTCTCTCGAGTCTATGAAGCGTGCGAGCCTAGTGATTACAAACAGACAGACAGACAAACTATACTAAACTTCTGCGTTATAGAAGAGGATCCCTGCGCCACCGACCACCTCTGCCTTGATTTCTAAGCTCATTTTTCATCGATAATTCCGCCTCCAAGGAACATGTCTATGGTCTTTAAACTTCTCGTGCTTGTTACGAAGACAAAAAATGACTTTGAATAGTTCCTGCTTTCTTCTGCAGAATTGTCTAGTGTATGCCGGCTCCCTCGCAGCAGATTTATTATTGTCGAATACGTAACTGTCAACGTACATGCGGCCTCGTCCACAGGGATTCGGCTCGGAGTGAGTTGTGTTTTTTGACATCAGTCTTATTTCCCAAAATGGGCCACTTCTCTTCTAGGGAATAGGCGGAATCGATTGAGAGAGATCATCAGGGTTGCCACAATTTACGGTAAAAAGCTCAAGTGGTCATAAAAAATCGGCAAAGCTGAAAAGGGGTAAAGGAGTACAGTACTCGCCGTTTGAAATCGAAAATCCAAAATCTTGAATACTTCAATCTGACCCGAATTATAGCGGGATTTTCGATTTCAAACGGCGAGTACTGTACAGAAGTCAACCCACCGGAGTATAATCAACAAAAAAACATTTTTTTCCCCGAAGTGGCTGACTTCATTGAAACAGATGCGACGCCTTACGGGAATTCACTGACCATGACATGTAGATGAGCGGCGTCGAACTATCCGGTGCTTTGTTGAGCTACTCCTCCACCACTTTGAAATTCCGAGTACGTCTAGAGCAGGCTATCATCTCCCGCACACGCCATACATAGTGATCCGTTGGATTTGAGTGAAGAGAACAACATGATCGTTTCTCGTACGCAGTGATTCTGCAGTTTGCTCGCCACCAACTTTCCACATCTTTTTCTTTGTGGTGGGCGCTCCGTTTGCCCAATAATTCCCTGCGACGGTTTCCTTTATCCATCACACCGATGAGTTCGAATGATTTCTCCTGCTGATTTTCACGTAGACCTGCGTTCTCATTAACGTCGATGTAAAACCCATACCGTCTGCCACTTAATTCGGACTCAATATTGTCCGAAGGGCTAAAGTTGCCTTGTCATTTGCGCACATCTTTCAGGTCCGTGCAATAGAGAGGCTCAGTTGCAAACTGAGTCTATCCTTGAATAGGAGGAGCACCGAGACTAGTATTAGTGAAAAGCCAGCCAGCCATTAAGTGATGGTTTTTGCAGAAATATTAAGAGCAGGGATCACGATTCTGAGGCACCTCGGACAATTGCTGCCCAAGGTATAAAGCTGGATAGTAAAAATTAGCTCGACTCTTCTCTGTCCCGGTTGAAGCTTCAGACTAAAGAGGCCTCCGATATGAACTAAAGGTACTAGAGCTGGATTGAGCGCCCACCCGGATTGTCCAAAAATTGATGCGAACAGAATATCGTGGATTCCATTATATTGGAGAATCAGGAACGTAGCTCTCCCAACTCAAGTCCTCTGAAATGCTTTGTTTTACGTGTGCTAAAGACAAATTATTGCTACAAGCATAAGAGGAACATCGACAAGTTGAGCACTCGCTAGTGAAAGCCTCGGACCTGCTCAGTAACACCTACCTACGCAACAGGGTCGACGACCTTGTAGGAAGTCTTCTTTTGTTTATCTACACAGAAAGCGGCTACTCCAAGGAGTAATATTGTTTCCTGTCCTATAACCTTCCACCAATATGTGTGTGTTGTTGCTTTGCCACTTCTCGGTCTTATCACTTTTTATAACCAATTTGTGTTGTTACCGTAATTTTTGCCCACCCTGTACCTGTACACTCCTCTTATAGGAGCGACTCAGTATTAGGGAGTATTTAAGAATAAGAGATATTGACCACCTCTTATTCTTGAATACTCCATTCCAATTCCTTATTGCTAGGGGGTCGTGCAAAGACCTCGATTTCAAAGGGGGTTTTGTACTTCTGCGACCACATCCTCGACACGATTTTCACCCTGCTCTTTATACACCACTTTAGGAAATAGTTGTGAATTGTTTTTTCGATATGCATTTTGCAGAAGGATTACCGTCCATGGCTAGAAGTTCGGTATCGTTGGACAGGAGCGAGACAGCAAAAGGTGGTTGTTTTTCTCTGGAAGGCTTCCGTTCTCAGTGGTGAAACTAGAGAACGAGGCATTTTTCCTCTCATCCGGATACCTTATTTCTTCTGACTAAATGCCATTCAGAGCCATCACCCAAGAAGGCAACCACTGCTCCCTCAAGTGAACAGAAGAAGCGAGTCAAAAAGAAGGGTTAGCGGTTTTCTGTATAGGACTCACCAAGAGGCTTGACATGTCATGTTTCCAAGGATGATGACAGCACAGCGATGCTTTTCTCTGATATCGATGAACTGGAAAAGATTTTAGCACGGAGTCAGCGTTCAACCGCCGCGAAATCCTCGACAACGGTCAGTAGCGGCTCGTCTGGAATAGGTAGGTCACATCAAAAATGCTAGCGAGTGGTTCACTCTGTCATTGTTATCAGCTCGTGAAGATGTTTCGAACGGAGGATTTTCTAGAGTTCGAGCGATAAATACCCACTAAATTTACCAGTTGTGTCCAAGGTCTTTGCGGACGTTCCGCCCATTTTATTTGGTAATTCATCGAACGCTGGACTCTTTGCATATACGTGGTCGAGTGTGTGTCTCACTTTTTGTGGAATCAAGCTGGCCCAAGTGCAGAAGCCTAATACGTCGCCGTGGCATACATATACCTTTTTGGATAAGGGTCTTATAGAGAACGAGAGGTCGTGCGCTTCCATCGGTTGATTTTTTGTGCCCTGAAGCGTCGAAATAGACTACACCAATAAAATGTATTCTGTATTTTATCCCGCGGTTTCTCTACTCTTTCATGCTTTGATCGTCTTCTAAGAGAATATTTCATAGGCACATTCCGCGACTAAATAGGTGTAGGCTACTGCTCCTAAAATGGAGGCACTTCTGCCCATTGGTCAATAAATTATGAAAAAGGAAAAAAACACAGTCCAGAATCTTTACACACATACGTGCTCTCCAGTGAAATTCTGATGTAGGCGGATTTGCGATTTCATTGGTTACCCCCGTACTACCATGATTTTCTGAGATTTATCTCTTGGAGAACCTTTTACCAATAACATCCATGTGTGGCGGGGGCACAAGCCCCGCCCATACGATCAGCGCGACGTGTCATTCTGATTATTCTTAGCAGTTTTTTTTTCTTTCTATCACCTCTTGTAGACCAGTCAGCACAAACATTTCCATTTTCAACGCAATGATGTAGACCTATCCGATAAAGAAAATCCAGCGCTATCGCAAAATACGGGGGCATTGTGTTGGGAATACATTTAAAATTAAAACACCTTCTTTTTGTTAACATCGGGACTAAGCTCAGCTGGGAAAAGAGAGGAGAGGCTCCAGTTTTTTGGACCAGTTTTCATTTTTTTTGCGAAGTTCCTGTCTCGGTCTGGGCTTAGTCCTGGAGGATGCCACCGTATTTTGCGATAGTGCCTAGAATCCTCTGATCTAGAACATTTCCGCTCCCTAAGTGAGGGCGTAAAAAGGCCACTAGAGGGAGAGCATCCAGCATCCATTGCTTAATGTGATACTGACAAACGTTTATTTTTCTGAGTGCCACTATTGCTCGACTTTCCCGTTATTCTTTTAGTCAGAATCCCTTTTCAGAGAAATCAGAATCACAAAATAGTGATGGTGAAGGCTACGTAAGGAGAAGACAAATGTCAACATTCGAAGAGATTATGGAACGAGCAGTTAGAAAGGTAAGGTCAAAAACAAATTGACCAACGAGATCCTTATATCCTTTTTTTCGCCTGAAGCAGACCTTAGGGATTAACAGTGGAGTTCTCGGCAGCACGTGGGCGTACGTTACCCGAAATGACTCGATCGTAATCATGCTCTGCTATGTTGTGGAACGCCAATGTGAGGAAAATGGATAGTTTTCAAGAAAAAAAAAGATGGAGAACAGCGAGAGACAAATTGGTGCCAGGCTTTGAACAAAACAAGTGGAGCAGTGAGTGATTAACGAATCGCGGTTGGTCGCCCACTCACTGCTCCACTGTTGTCCGTTGCCCGTAATCGTGTGGTCTTCTGTTGAATCAGGTAATTCCTCGTTGTGACAGTCAAATTGCTTTGCTCATGTGTTAGAGAATAATCACAGACAACGGCAGGTTGGCTAAAAGCAACACCCTCAGCAGAAGCCAAAGTGGAATCATTCATCGGGTGGGTGAGAGCAGCTCACGGTAGCACATTGTGCCGTTGTCGCGGCTCGCTATTGCACGACTACGGCGCTGAGGTCTTACAAATCCGGCTTTTGTCCACTAATCTTGACCTTTGGAAGGATTACGTTGACTGCGAGTCCTTTCGCGATCGCGTGGTCCATGCGCGATTGCGTTTGAAGGAATGCTGCCTGTATTTTGATTGCTTTTGCTTGCCTGAGCCGTCTAATTATCATATTTCTTTGCTTGTATTGGTGCCTATGTCTTCGTTCGTATTAGTGTATGTGCGATTGCAGTTGCATTTCTGCATTTCTTGCTTGAGCGAGCCAGCAAGAAATGTAAGCTAGTCGAAACCAGGGTGAATAACGGTCGAGGAAATCCTCGACAGGGGGGTCGTACTTGTCAGTATGGGTCATGGGGGTCGTACCTGCGAGGGTCGGCAGCGAGCGCATCACTGGCATCGTGCTGCAAATAGGAGGAAGAGCGTGTACCGCAACAGAAAACGAGGATGTGCGAGACAACTTTATATGAAAACATTCTTTCTGCTCGCTCTTAGTTTCTCGCTGACAG
>KZ345654.1:23151-37430 GCA_002352805.1 Teladorsagia circumcincta
CTGTGAATTTCGTGAAATTCGCGTTTTGGCGCCTCTTATCAGCTTTTATCAGCTCTTATCACTTTTTGTCCCCCACCAAACATGTTCCCGTCCCACTCTCCACATCACTTGTCAGAACCCACGCCTCACCGCTGCTGGGACACCCGCTGTGAATTTCGTGAAATTCGCGTTTTGGCGCCTCTTATCAGCTTTTATCAGCTCTTATCACTTTTTGTCCCCCACCAAACATGTTCACGTTCCACCCTCTGTATCATATCCTGAACTCCTGGCGATCGCTGGTACCCGAGCTATGAATTTCCGGTCAGACAGACAGACACACACACACACACACGCACAACCGCTTAGCCGATTATTATAGTAGGATTATTATTTTATTAGTTAAGCTTTTAATTAATATTCCTGTAAGTTATACTAAACGCGGATGTTATGAGACTTGCTTGCATTAGCTGGAATATTAAAAATGTTTTGAATGCCAAACAACGGAAAAATTCAACTGGCACCCATCATGGGTAGCACTGTCCCACGCGACGGATATAGTGCACCCACCGTTGTGCGCCATTGTCGACAAAGAGTTAACAACAGAGATTGCGTGGTTGGTTGCCTGAGTAGGAGCTGTGACTCCAAGATGTTCGCTATCAGTGTGTGAGTGTGCTAAGAAAAGTATTGTTTCAAAAGGTTTCGAGCTTTTGAACTTGAACACAATACATGAAAAGCTGCGACTTCGGAGAAAAAAAGGCACAAATCAACGTTCAAAAACCCACGAATCAACGTTCAAAAAATGCTAGCGTATCATGTTCAAATTCTGAATGCAGTGTTTTTTGACACGATCACTTTTCATTGTAGATCAGGAACTTAACTGGAAGTTGGTTCATTCTAGTAGATCATTCGCCCCAGTGTCTAATTTCCGCGAAGCGTTTTCGAAAGAAGTGATCGTTTGAAGATTGGAGCACGATGAGCACGAAAAAAGTTTAGACGAGTGAATTCTTCAAAAACAATCACTCAGTTAAAGCCCGGAGACCTTTGTAAAAAAGGGTCAAGACCTCTCAAATCACTTGAGCTTGGTGCAAATATGTAGGTAATAACAAATAAAAGAAGAAGATTTGCATCCCATAAGAAGGAAGTTTTCAAAGCTTCGGCTAATCAAGGACACGTGTGACTCAATGCTAAGCGAAATATATGCTCCGAATCTTTTTGAGCTTTCGGATAACTGATTTCGTAGGACGTACTTTACGTATGATGTGCAACAAGGTCACGCCTCTCGCTGCTTCGTCTTTCGTAGGGAGTCGTACAATGCGTTCCGCTAAGGGGATGAATCATAGGCATTTTGACTACGCCAAACGTAATGTTTGAACTTGCTTGCGAAGCAGTAGTCGTTGCAATGAGATTGCAGTCATGAAATAGGTGATGTAGTCAAGCTAACTCAGAATATAATCAGACTCATGGACTTCTTTCCCTCCTCTCTGTTTTGATTTTTTGGGTGTTGCGGTTTTTCTTAGAAAAAAATTGCAACCTGCAAGACATCTTCGAAGCGCTCTCCTAGTTCTCCGTCCCATGCGGAGACGAAGCGAATAAAAACATAATTAGTGATGATCCGAGGATCAGTCAACCGCAGCAGTTCAGTGATTCTGAAGCAGATCGATAGTCAGTCATTCAGAATTAATCAGTGGAAAGCAGCTGCCTTTTCATGAATTCAGGTTCCACAATCAAAATATCTGGATCAGCCGCAAAATAATTGTGAACTGAATAAGGTGCTATGGAGAGGAAGTATCTAGACCATTCAATCTGAAAGCGTTCCTCATGAACTCTTAGAAAGACTCGAAGCAAAGTTGCTCACCATTGGCATCAACTTCTGCATATCGCTGAGACGCCAAAGATTGTATCGCTTAAAATAGTCTCTGCGATCCTCTTCGGCTACCATGATTTCAGCGATCTTCACCTCGAGTTCGATAATCTCATTCACATCTCTTATGATTTTTTCATCATTCTTCGGAATACTGGCATATTCGTAGATAAGTTTTACCTGGAGTGCGAGTTCTTGCCATGGTTTAGTAACATGGAGATGGTAACATAAAAAGGAGCTCTCAATGTGGTACTAACCCTGCTGATAAGAAGCTGCCTGTAAGCTTCAATCTTCTTGCCATGATTCGCTCTGTTCAAGTAGTAATCACGTGTGTTTGCTCCCAAACCGAGATCGGCTTGATCAAACTGCAAACAGTTCGAATTTCATACATTTATTTTTTGTTGATATGTTTTATTCTATAGTTTATTTTGAGTAGTTGTGTTTTGTTTGCTAGCTTATCTAATCCAATCCGCTATAAAGTTGGTACTGATTGAAGAATGCGATGCAGAAGCAAAATATGGAGAATCGGATTATGGAAGTGGAAGTAGTATACATATTATGGAAGTGCTTTTCTGGTTTTCGTGGCAGTAAAAGAAGAAAAGGTCGAAGAAGCTAGTATTGCTCCTTCCTCATCTATCTAAGTATGAAATATTTGGCCCACCTTGACAAGCCGTCTTGAAACGTTTTTGTCGTCGAGCGAGACATAAATGGCGATAAAAACGTCGATGTCTCTCTTTTGACTAATGTGGACCATTAACGAAGTAAGATCAAAGTCGCTCGCTCGCCACTTGTCGTTTCCATCCACCATTGGCCACACACCGTAATCCTGCAGGAAATGGCACTAGTATTAGGTTGAGTGATAAGTAAGTGCTGAGTTGACATTTTTAAAATTTCACTCTCTCTACAGCAATCTATTTAGGTGCCGTCATTTACCGCAACTGTCTGCAGCTGTCCTGAGATACCTCTCTGATTTACGCAGTTTCGACGCAAACAATAATTGGTCTTTCGTTGCGTGGTGTTCACTACCTTCGAAGTTGTTCTTTTACAGGGAACGAGCAAGCAAACGCAACAATCGATAATCGGTTGGCTCACTGTCAACGGACCACGATAGTGAGGAGGTTGATTTCAAATTTTCCATGATTTCAAATTTTGTGCACTATTCCTGCGGTCGCTCGTACCGTGAAGGTTGCGGGTTGCCGCGCAGCAAAACAATTTTATCTCCTGGAGGCTTCAACTTCGCGATATCCGAAGCAAGTCTACTCAGCTGCCACAGTAGGGTGCCCAGCATGTTACTGGGTAAAGTCTGTGATGGCAACAATTGATTGGAAAGCTAAAATTATTTACTTTACGTGAAAGTCGCTCATTGGAGCTCGTTTTCGCTGCTGAGCTGCATGTTCCGCTGATGACTCCGTATGCTGCAATGCATAGACTGCGCACTTCTCAACCCCAGTGACCCCATACCAAGCCAATCAAAATGACGACTTTCGACAGCAAACTGTGAAAAATCACTAATGTGTCCTCTGAGCAACCTCGTCCAACTGGAATCTTTCTACATCGTACAATTTTCTCCATGGCTTGAAAGGCACGACACAGGGAGTGTTGAAGGTGTCTGCAAATTAGTGAATACTCGCGCGCGTTTGTCTTCAAGGAGATCTTGCGTTTAGTATAAACAATCAGTTGGTGTTCGAAACGTGATTGGTCTTGAAGGCTGTAGTCGCTCCAGCGATACCTCCCAAACCATCTCGACAGACTTTTCCTTTGAGGCATCTGGTCCTACTGCTTCACGAATATTCCGATGCTTCCCTCACTGAGTGCTCTGGATGGAGCTTGTATAGTAGACAAGGATGAACATGAAACGCAGGCGAAGCTGAGACGGACGGCATTGTTCCTCTCTGAAGTGCGGTATTGATGGCCGAATTTCTCGATGTGAAAGAATACAAAGATAACCCTTTGCGAATAACACAAGTATTTTCCTGAGAAAGATGGTGTGTGTGATGCAATTGGTAGTTACATGGCTCCATCCAATAATAAAGCTGATTTTGGCAACACTGTGGCATTTTATTCAGTGAACATAGGTTATTAGTTATGAACCTCCACACCTTCCACTCTTTACAATACATTATAACATGGAAGGTGACCCGGCATTGTGAGTAATTCAGTCCTTGTGCAAAGGCTAAATGGAACGCAAAGATGTAGCTTCCGAAATCCGCCTTTTCTTGTTTTTGATTGTACTTCCACACATATCAAACTTCTGAGAGAACAAGGTGGTGGGACTCCTCTGCAGGCAACATGCCGTAATTGTTCCCTTTTTGGACATGGTAATTTTGATAACAATAGCAAAATCCCTATCCGGACAAAATCCTATGACAATGCATAGCAGTATGATGCTGAGCTGCTGCTGGTAGCTTGCAAAAACTGAAATTGAAAGGGGAAAGGTGATGGCAAATAGTTTGATCGAAATAACTCGGACCAAACTTTCCACCACCTAATTGGGATTTATATTTCCCTCAATGAACTACGGTTCAACAGACCCTTATGGTTTTCAATAGTTGTGTGGAGCCGATCCTGTTCAGCTCCTTTTTGTCCATACATCTGCGGTACATAGACTTCAAAGCATTCATGGATTTCGAAGGAAACACTTCCGGTGATTCGAACGCATCTGAAGTAGACCACTGATAATTTTGTGTCACGAAGTGTGGAACAAGACGCGAATTCCACGCTTGCTCCCTAGAATTAAGAGTAACTATGTTTGTCTGTGTTACCTCTCATCTGTTCCTGAGCCTTATCAGTGAGCACTTCGAATTGCGAGTAGCTGGTTTTGTGGTCCGGGATCGGATGCTCAGCTATCCAATTCCCACAGCTGAACTCGAAAAAATCCACGCATGGATCTGCCTGAAATTTGTGCTCACGAATTCCTAATTTTTGTTCAATGTCCATGGTGTCCCACAATTTAGCTGCAACAACTGAGGTACAGATCATCGGTGGAAAATTCTCTGCATCACAATTATACCTTCTTCCTCCACCTCATCGTCCTCATTGCGAAAGACTCTACTGCTCTAAACATGTCTATATGAAATGAATGTTTTCACTTGCTGCTTACCAAGCAGGCCGAACACCACGCATTGGGCGGCTTCTTTGACATACCTACAAGACGCTGTCCACAACTAGATCGGCTGAGAGATTCTCTTCAGGGGAACGCAATAGAACCTTCAAGTACGGGGTCGTGGTACCACAGCGACTCCGGCGCGGTGTCTTACCTTCGTTTTGGCACACAAGAAAGCACACCAGAAGAGCGCGAGGCCTCACTCCGACTCTCCTTTTTTGTTTGTAACACAAATGGGAGTCTCTTTGTCGTACTAACGAGTAATATGGCCCTCGTATATTGCTTTTTTCTTCAATAGTGGTTCCTTAACACCTCTTGTTTCGTTTTGTAAGCAGAATAGAAAACTAATTCTATCGCGACTCGCGTCTTTGAGGGAGTTCCGATGCGGCCTCCTCCTGCCTTCCACTTATTCAGGCTCGAAAGAAATGTTTGGGGTAATGGCTACCCGAGGTGGTATATGGCGTCGCTATCATGCAGCAATCTCGAGATCAACTCTGAAACTGGTTTGGCTACGCCGACTTAGTCCTCTCCGTCAGAAAATTTAGTTGTGACCAAGCATGTGTGAAATGACTGACCAACCAATCAGCCAAGTTTGTCTACTCATGGCATTATACGTGTCTCGCATTCAGACGGCGTCCAATTTAGTTGTAGAGGTCAAATATGGCATTCCCAGAGCGTACATTTCATACCTAATTACTAATGTTGAGCCTTTCTTGTTATTTGTTCGCATAAGGCGAGCGAGAGGAAGAAACTGAACGGACTTCGAAACCCTCAGCTAACAAACCAGCAATCATCAATGCATAAGCTTAGAAATGAGATTTGATGAAAAGACACTTATCCACCACGACCATGGTACTACTATACAATGGTCTGCAAAACTACGGGACGGAAGCAACTTCCGCATGATATCTCACGATAACTTACCTAAATAAAGTTTGTAGCATACATAGGAGGAACATACACTCAATCACCGTGAATACTAACAGAAACACGCGATGAGAAGAACAAATAGAGCAAATATAGGGCTCCTCTCTAAATACGGTGATCGAAGCGGTTGTTGGCAAGTACAATGCAGGTGAAAAGAGAACCAAATAAAAGCGTCAATGAAGCGTTTAAACAGGGACTCCCACTCTTCTTCTTCTTCAAAATGACGGAAGGGCGTGTTACGAGCAGACCGAGCCAGCCCACTTCGCCAGCATCGCTGACTCGTACCAGCAAGAAATGCGCCTGGAATCGCATTTGCACCTATACAAGCAGAGTTATATGCACTAGTACTGACAAAAAAATACAATAATTAAATAAGCTCAGAAGTGTTTGGTTGTGTCCGGTTTTGAGACTGCAAACACTTTATATATCGCTTGAAAACGCTTTTCTCACTCTATCTGAGTCTGCTGTTTTTGAACCAGAAACATTTCTCCCTTTTTGAAATTTTGAATTTTGAATACAGCATACTCAACAGGCTGTTTTGCACAGATTTTTTGTTTCCTCTCGAACTTGCTCGAAAATGTGCGAAAGCAAGTAACGATATCAACTGAGCATTTGGTCCTGAATCCACCAAAAATATACAATCTGAACAAATCAAATATGCATGAAACTGTTTAAGAGACCTACTTCGAATCAGGCGTAACAAACATGCGTTCCCCGGACACTGAGGTAAGAAAAATTTTTTTGAAGAAGTCGAAAGGTGGGTGCCGCCGACACTTTGCCCACTGTTGCCCCATCTCGCACTTCCAGCTGTGTCCTAGTTCAATCGGCTGAGTCACGAGGCTGTGCTGTTAATATTTTACGCAGTAGACTTGACTTTTGCCTACTAACTTTTTTTTCAACCATCGTAAAGCTTTCCTTAAAGAGATTGAGCATTGAAAACCGACATGTTGGTGAACGACCTTCGTCAAACTCTTCGCCTACAGAACTCCAGAACTTTCAACAGCCGTTTCAGTTGAAATTGCTTCTTATAGGCAAAGGTATGAGGAACGTGACTGTTTGTATCTCGACCGAAAGTGCTTCGCTAAAACCGAGATATGCGCTTTTGAATTTGAGGGTCAAAATCAGCTGCAACTTTCCGGACAACCCAATAAAATCTGTCAAGAGAAGACAGCAACAATTTCAAAACGCGGGGAGACACGCAAACAATCGCGCGATGGACCCTATCTGAGCACGCTATCCACGGCTGGCAAGGGAATGTTGCAGTCCACGAACCCACACACCCACTTCGAGAGCGTTCTTTCTAACCGCTATCCAATGTGAATTTTTTGCTCAGTGACACTTCATATGTTCTTATATTGGGTTTGCGCATATTTTTACCCCCACTGGTGTCGAAGGCAGCAGACTACAAGACTGTTACTTTAAGTGGGAAACAGAAGCGAAACCGTGACGTTATTACCGTCAGACGTCAGTGGAGAAGCGACTGTACAAGAGGGAACAAACTAGCAAATAGCTCTTTACGTTTGAAGCACAGGAGCAGGCGTAGCGCAAAAATGATGATAACCAATAGCATAAAACGCTTTTAATCGGATTTACCAAACCGGGAATTGTTTCAAAGGAGCTCTATGATTCTGGACAGAATTGAAACGGGGAAAAGTGCGATAATATGAAAGGCTGACCTGTCGAGCAGAAAAAGAAGCATCCGCAGAAGAAATGTTCGGCTGGTCAAAAGACGTGGCCGCTTTTTGCAAAGATGTAGAAAAAAACATAAAACCCTGTACTATGGATAATGGATGCTCTCTCACTACATGGCAGTTTAGGGGGCACTATCAAGAGCTGGGGTTGGAAACTGCAAAAAATGTGCAAAAGAACGTAAAACTTGTTTTTGATCTCAATTCGGTACACTTGCTTACACTGTGCCATCGAGTCTCAATGACAGAGGACATTATCATATGTTGAGTAGCTGTCGAAAAGTGCATAATTGTTCCTTTCCTACCCATTCTTCGAGGCGCCACGGTTTTTCATTGATGGTTCGGGAACAAAAACAGCGTCATGAAAGCGCAGGATTGCTTGCTGACAACTTACTCACCGATAAATGGGCGCATTTTCATCTTGGTCATTTAAAAATCCTGCTCATGAAAGTGAATTGAAGTTGCTACGAGTAAATCCTAAGATGACATACCGAAAAATTTACTGACGCTCTAAGCAACTCCGAAGGGACTTTGTATCCACCAGAACTTTTTGACGTGGAGTCATGAGTGCATGAGCTCGACGTTAGAGGAGCGCCAAAACACAAAGGATTCAGCACAGTTAACCATAGCCACATTCAACCTGAACGTCTCAATTGTGTGGCCTTCGGAACTGTTGCCATCACTGACAATAATTAGGTAATATAATACCTTTAGAAAGTATGTATTGTGCAAGAAAATACTGAGCAGTGATAGCGTTCAGCCAAGACAAGGTATGGAAACAGGTTGTTCAAATGTTCTCCAAATAGCGTTGATTTAAAAACTATTCTCATTTGTTTCCGTATCATTATACATCACACAGAAGGTGTCATCATTGCCCAGAACTGATACAGCTCATATTATTGCTGCTTCCAAGCTTCTCTCTTGTTTTTTAACTTGTTCTAATTTTGAAACACACAAAATGCTAGTAGCCGAACGATCAAACAGCACAAACAAAATGCAGTGATTTGCAAACATGTTGTATACCTACTGTGAAGGAGATTTTTGGTGTGTTATGTCACATCTACTACAACTCCTGAGATGATGGAGACGTAAATTTGCCATGAATTCCGCAAAATTCTCAAAATCAGCACAACTTGTATGGACAAAAAATGGTTGAACCATTAATGGAAAGATCAGCACCAAAACGATTGTGATGAACAGTTGAGTCAGCATTGGAAATTTCTCGTCGATAAAATAAAAGAGGGCAACGAGAGCACATTGAGAAGAGTGAAAAATAAAAGGCAAAATTGCAGTATAGCATTCCGAGGAGCATCTCCGCGTAAATGCGATGAAGTATACGAAGTTTATAATAAAAAAGGTGCGCTATTTGCCGAAAATAATGGCTTACTGGAGTGTTTACGACAGAAATAGACCGCGCATAGCTTGACAATAAACATATGTATGTATGGTATATGGATCAAAGGACGATGTGGAGGCATAACGAGAAGCGACCAAAAAAAAATACTGCAGAATGCTCAAAGAAACTCATTCAAAATTAGTAGAAGATTGCTGAGAGATGAAGCTCTAGTAGAAAGAGAGGGCGACAAGCGCGACGCAAGAGTGAGTGAATGGGGAAAGAAGACCTGAATAGACATTTACTGATCCACAGATTAGTGCAAGAAACAATAGACATTCACTGATACACAGATTAGTGAAAGAGACAAAAGTTGACATTTACTGCAAAATACTTGAGTAGAGAAAAACGAAAGACACTCACGTGACTCCCCGAAAACGGAAAAATCTTCAGGAGGGTGCGAGCTTTCATAATTGGGAGCCACATGTTCCTAAGAAACTCTTGAAATTCAGCAACGCCCTATTAAGTATTTTTGCCTGCTGCGGAAAGGTATTTTTACCAGCACTGTCACACTTCCAAAGACCACAACGTTTTCCTGAGACCATAACTACCTCATCAAAGGAAATTGCACAGCAGTGGAAAAAGATTTGGGGCGGTCAACCTCTTCCAGAATTTTACGGGTTGTATTTCGTTCATGGAAAAGAGGGTCATGAACCCAGAGGCCCGCGACGGAATTCGCAGATTTTGTCACTGATGGGTGAAAGGAGAAGGGCAACGATGGAGGAGGACATGAATCCGTGGAAAAAAAATGGAACAAAGGTTGTTCTATTCAAGTTCGACCGCTTCGCCCATCTCTCGCAGACCGACTTAGTGCAATGCAAGCGTTGTCCGCCGCCGCAAGGATAACGACAATTTCAAGCTTACGCCGTCTCAATGAACCACAAATCGCACTTTTAACCACAGGCAGGTGGTGCACCTTACAGCAGGACCTGTTTGCGTCAACTGCTTTGAATTCAATCCATCACTAGCGTCAAGATTGCTGATTGACGAACTTGGGTATATTCGAGCCTAGTTGAAGGCAACGGCATGGGAGGATTGACTTCTTGAGGCGTAAAAGATTTACAAAGCGAGGTTTCCTAATGGAGTTTTTTCAAAACAGTCGAAACTTTTTTAGAAAAGCCTAAATCGTGAAGGTTTTAAATATAAAGTATTTAGCCATATTCGTTCTTCATGACAATCTCTAGAAATGGAGTGAAGGCTACTCAAACACCTAAAGGAATTGAGAAAGTTCGAAAAAGATCGAACGTATAATTTTCTTGAAAATGAACTTTGGAAACACTCAACTGTTTACCAAAAAGCTCTAAATGCATTTTTATCGCCAAAATTTTGCCACAGAGACTGAAAAGAGAGATGTTCTAATCACTAGATGATCAAACTCGCACTTGCGCATAGAAGCGCTGAGGGATGAGTTTTCCTAGGTGATCATTGAAAAACTGCAAAACTCGTTGAAAAGAGGGCTATTGAAACTGTCCAAATCTAATGAAAAGTCACGTCCTTAG
Organism: Teladorsagia circumcincta; assembly: GCA_002352805.1. Classification (NCBI taxonomy): domain Eukaryota; kingdom Metazoa; phylum Nematoda; class Chromadorea; order Rhabditida; family Trichostrongylidae; genus Teladorsagia; species Teladorsagia circumcincta. The sequence goes on from KZ345654.1 coordinate 33,602, forward strand.
AAAATGGAAGTGCGTGCTTTGAAAACGGGATTTCTCCGTGATATTTGTTTTACCTCGCAACCACTTTCTCACTTGTAAGGTACACGCAGTAGGTTTTTGAAATTCTACGTCACGCAAATTCAAAAACCTAAAATGAACACTATTGATGCGAAGGAAGCGGAGCCGTTTGCAAAAGTTCTCCTTAATGAGCACTGCTCTGTCGCCGCCTGCATGAAAATTGGCCGTGCTGATGCTCCTGCTGTGAAGTCGCTGTCGCTTGAGGAAATTTGAAATTAATATAGTGTTTATGAATTGGGCTCTTCGAAAAAATTCCCGCCGATTTTGGTGGATCAAAGTATTGGATTGTCCGGAAAGTTTCCGCCGTTTCACTCACTTCACAGCTCACTTTCAAATGCTCCATTCCCTAGTAACTTTTGAGGAGCTGCCAACATTTTAGGTATCGCTAGAGAGCGCTTTTTTCGCTCTATCTAAATACTGTTTATTTTTGAGCCAGAAGCATTTCCTTCTTTTTTTGAAATTTTCAATACAGCATACTCAACAGGCCGCTTAGCACGAGTTTTTTGTTTCCTTTCAAACTTGCTCGAAAATGTGCAGAAGCAAGTAGCAATGTCAGCTGTGCATTTGGTCTAAAATCCTCGAAAAATATGCTGGGCGGTCGCGATACAAATGTCTTTCTCGCGATTTTGAGAGCCTCGAAGGGGTGAAGGTCGGATATCGGATGTTGTCAGAGGTTAACTAAGAGTTCTGAACTAACCAGATGTGCATGAAACTGTTGAACAGACCTATTCTAAATTAGGCATAACAAACATGCGGTTCCCGGAAGTTGAGCTGAGGATAAAATTTCTGAAGAAGTCGTAAGGTGGGTGCCGCCGACGCTTCTACCCACTGTTGCGCAGCCTCATCTTGCACTTCCTACTGTGCCCTAGTTTAACTAGCTGAGCCACGAAGCTGTGCTGCTAACATTTTACACAGTAGACCTCTTGTCTACTAACTATCACTTTTCCAACCATCGTGAAGATCTCCTTAGAGAAAATGAGCATTGAAACCCAACACGATGGTGAAACGACCTTCGCCAAGTTCTTAGCCTATAGAACTCCAGCACTTTCAACTGCCGTCTTGATTAAAATTGTATCTTGCAGGAAAAGATAAAGGAATGTGACAGTTTTTATCCCGCTCGAAAGTGATTTGCTTGAACCGAACCGAGTGTTTGTTTGATGATCCGTTCAATGGAAATACTGAAGTTCTGGAGGCGACGGACTAGGCGTAGGTCGTTTTACCATATGCGCTTTTGAAGTTGAGGGTCAAAATCGGGGGAAACTTTCCGGACAACCCAATAAATGCCTTGTTCTTCAAGTCATTTCTAATGAACTCCTTTTGAAGTGAGTTTCTCGCTCCATCTAATGTCAAGTCTGCTTTTTTGGGCAGTCATTCTTGCTTCTGCAAAGCCTTGAAGAGTACTGGTCAAAAAAAGGTTTCGCTTGGTTTTATTATTGCAAACATATAAAATCAGAAAATGAAGGCGAGCGAGTTACGAATCAGGTTGCCATGTTGTCTAGGACTCACAAAAAATATGCTGTGCAATGGTTAAAGTTCAGTAACGAAGATATAGAATGCTCTGGTCCCAAACAAGTTTCAGTGAATGCCAAAGTATCGTATTAGGTTGTAAGGAAAATTCTGGCCGTTTTAGACCCTGAAGTTAAAATGCGCATATCTCGACCCAAACGCAATGTTTTCGATCGCGATAAAAACCGCTTTGATCTGCTCTTTCTTGCGAACATTTTGTGCTTTTGATGAATCCGTTCAATGGAAATACTGAAGTTTTGGAGTCGATGGACTAGGCAAAGGTCGTTTGATCATCATGTTAGGTTTCGTAGCATTTCTCCTTTAAGGCGCTATCCAGACCGTTGAAAAAGTGGCGGTGAATATGTAAGAGGTCTAACGAGTGGAACGTGCGAGGCATAGTTTGTTATTCCAGCTAGTTTATTTTTTGCAGGGTCGGTTCTGCAGTCGACGGCTGATGTGCATCTTGCCGTAGACCGCGTAAGAGACAGAACAATCTTCCTCTCATGCAGTCTCTCCTTTGCAAAACTTTGTGGACCCTAGTCTCGATCAAACTACTCAGCCGAAGTTCAAAGTTTATTGAGAAGATTCCATATTACATTGCGACTTACAATCCGAACAAAAAACGGGTCGTATTCATTGGATGAAAGATTGCAGAAGAGGGCCAGACGGCCTTATGGAACCGCGACTTTTCTCAACCCCTCCTTATTGGATGTTCCGTGCTTTTCAAACCATCCTATGTAACTTGAAATCAGAAAGCAAGGACGCGCAATTCAGTAGCAGTTTTCTAAATGGTTTCAAGCACATTTGGTCCCATCAAATGCTTCAGTTAATTCTTACCAAACATTCAACGATCACCCTCGCCAACTTCGAGGCTATCGCCATCCCTACACAAGCTCTCTAAACTACCGCTTACTGGCTTAGTTTTCGCAAATGCATGACCAAACGAAAGGTTCATATCATAAAAATATTCCACTCCTTTCTGCCCCAATTCGAGGAAGAAGAAGAAAGTCGTGAGGCTTCGCTTGGTGAGCATGTTGCGTTCAACGTTTCAAAAAAATGGGAGTAGTTCATCTGGAGCAAAGTTTAGAACGTATTTTGATGGTGCAGAAAACACGCTTTCTAGCGATATGCAATTTGTAGCAGCCTGCCAAAAGTTCAAGCAGAAATAATGCTATGAGACCTAAACTATCGAAAGCGTCCAGAACTTCCCTTACAACCTAATATTTTCTAGCTGTCACTAGTCGTATATAGTCCGAGTTTCTTAAGGCGACCTAACATTGAAATAGAAGAAAGAAAGATAACTCAAGTAGGACCGAGGGTCTTATTTCAGTTCCCCTAGCTCACTGATTGTGTACATCAGAGTGAACAATAAACGTCTTAAATAACGATTTTTTACGCAAAGCCATGTTAACCTTACTAGAAGTTGTCATGTTATTGTTAGGAATGTTCTGGCCTGAGAGCAGAGCCGAACGTTCTTCTCGTCCTCCCTCTTTTGATAGAGAGGGGAGTAGATAGACGCCGGCATATGGAAAGTTTCGAACGTCGCACTGTTTTATTTTGAAATCTTTTATTTGGCAACCCACTTCCACTGAATGGTCTCTTTGATCGAATTTTCACCCTATTCGATATCCACTGATAGGAACACATTCTATACCAAGGAATGGCAGGATCTGCCTGGTAGAGCAAAAGTCGTGATGAACATGTTCTGTTGTGGAAGAAGCATTACTTTCAGGGATTCCCGCAATAACGACAGAGCGATCATGATCAGGATCCGTCCTGACTAGAGCAGGAGTTTCTGGCAGATTAAATTAAACATCATTACGTTTGCTCTAGAGTTCCAATAAGAGCTCCCCATTTTCTCGCGTGAGCTCTTCTATTTCTCCCTCATTGCTTCGCAACAGTAGGCCAATTTGTGCATTTATAGCAGACAGAGCTTTTTTGATACATTTCGGTACACCAGCAGATTTGATGACTTCTTCGATTGCATTAGAGGCTTCATTATCTTGTTCAGCATCAGGGGCCGAATCACTTGCTTTCTTCTCAATCATCTCCTCAAGTGCACAGGCATATCAAACACAACAAAGATAGACAAAATGAAAATGACCTGTACAGCGACTAGGGTCAAGTGTGCGTTGAGGAATCTTGAACATGTCGACAGGGGGTCTACTTGTTGAGAGAATGGAAGCAGTGGAATCATCGCTGTCGGAGCACTCTAAAACACAAAGATCAAGAATTGATTGATGCTGTGCAAGCCAGTATTTTGAAC
>KZ345654.1:84830-104803 GCA_002352805.1 Teladorsagia circumcincta
CAAACAAATACACAGGCACCAATACGAACAAGAAAATATAATAATTCAAAGGATTAGGTGAGTAAAAGCCACCAAGATACAGGCAGCATTCCTCCGATCGCGGTACAGCTCACATGCAATCGCGCAGGGACTACGCAGCCGCGCAAGGACACGCAGCCACGAGATTCGTCCAGCGGCCAGACCTAGCGGCCAACGGCCAGCTTTGTAAGACCTTAGGGTCGTTGTCGCGCACTTTTGAGACGCGACAACGGCGCATCTGTGCTAGACGTGGGCTACCCTATCTCACACTAGGAATGATTCTTCAAGTTGGCTCCTCCCGAGGGTGTTGCTTCAATACAAAAATTACTTCAGTAGCTGAAATGTGACCATGGAGTGCGCTACCATTTGTTCTCGACTACTTTCCTCATGTCAAAGACAATTTGTCACCATCTGTGCAACTGCGCAAGCATGCAATGCTAGGCAACCAAACCCAGGTTTCCAGGAAAAGCCACACTGACTTCAGTTAACCACGCGCTACTTCAATAGGAGCAAGAATCTAGAAGTACAAATTCAAAAATCAAAATATTCAAAGATCCGACAAATAGAGGTGCTATAATTTTCTTATCCAAAGAATATCCGCGATGAGATTGTGGGAGCAGCAAGTGGCGCATGTAAATTCTTTGCACTCTCCAATCTGATGACATCGACACAGGTACGCCTTACGGTTCTACAGACATGTGAACCGAGGGCAAAAAAAGTGATGATTCTCGCAGGCGATAAGAAAACTGCGAGATGCACTTTTTGTGCTGAAGTGACACTGCGAACCGCTCATGCGAGACGACCAATGTTGATTGCGATGAGCAATGTTTCGGAGGTAATACAATGCTGGCACAAAAAGACCCAAAGGGCTGACGCCAAAAGTCGTTACATGGACGGTATTGGAGATACCCTCCCAACCAGTGTCAACCGTCCGTTCGCACTGTTCGAACGAGGGGGACGCGTTTCGGTCACGGTCCGAGGAAAGGGGTCGCAATCTCGAGGATCCACGGCCGCAATCACGGCGTTTCCAATATTGGTCGGTGGATGGAAGGGTGTGACGCTGTCAATGCTAGAATCCACTATTTGCCAGAAATGGTGTGTCACTGTATTGAGAGGAACACGAATATTGTCTTAGTCCGCGAAAGGGAATCATGACTTGTTAAGTTTGTACAGTATGATTTCGACTGGGTTTAAAAAAATCACAATTTCAGGCCTGCGCCTAGGTCAGAGGGCAAGGATCAAAACAGCTGCGAGCTGCGGGTCAGAGCAAGATGAAATAGATTTGAATGCCAGCCACAGGCGCGTGCGTGACGTATCCGAGGGCATGAATTGCTTGTGCAGACCATATTAGATTCAATTTTTTATGCACATACAAATGGTTTCAAACGAATACCGATGTATTTGGACTACATAAAGAACAACTGAAGTCAACACTATAAGAGTTCACGTCTTCAAGATGAAAAAAAGTTTCTCAGAGACCTAATTTTCTTGAGAACGACGCTTCTCCCAGTGAATTGTGGAGCACGCAAGAAAGCGGAAATATCTTAATCTTCAAAAATGTTTTTTTGTCTCTCCCCAACAAGCTTCTCGTAGGAAGTTGTTATTGCTGAAAGCTCAAAAACTCTAATACACTGCTCGAAAATAAACTCTGAGAGACTGCTCAATGCTTGTCAGAAAGAGCAAATCCACCACTTTCACCGCGTAAAAAAAACTGAATCAAAAGTGAAAATGAAGTGAATTATGGCCGCTGATAGCTCAAAAACTCGCGATTTCAAAAAAAGTGTGCGGCAAAACCCCCCCAAAAAAAATGCGAACGTGTGATTTTTTCGAAGAATAAACATTAAAAATCGACTTAGTGCCTAGTAGAAAGAGCAAAACATCATTTTTCTTTCCATGCGAAAAGTGTATCACAGGAATGAAAATGAAGTGAATTAAGGCCAGTGAAAGCTCAAAAACCCGCTTTTGCACGGAAAATGTGCGAACGTGACAATTTTTCGAAAAAGAGGTCGACCGCGGTACTTCTCATACTGTTTTTAGAGAAAAATACTTAAAGTTTCCAAAACTTTCTATAGCTTTTCAAAAAGTCGCCTACGAAAGATATTATGGGCCTTTAAAGTTGGAGGTGCGTCTTCTCAGAATTTTGTGTTTTCCACTTTTAGCAGAGGTATTTTCCGGAGTGGTCGGTAATCTCCGCAATTTTCTGAAAGCGCACCTCAGGCACACTCCAAACTTACCTCAACAAGCCAAAAAAATCATGTCCGAGGAAAGTTACTCCCCTTTAAAATATTTTCTTCCCCGCGTCCCGTCCTCTCAGCATTCCGGTGGTACCTGTCGCGCTCAATTGTAGACGCCGCTACCCAAAATCTCCAATTCGAGAATCTTCGCGCCGTTCACACTTAGTGTTTTGTTTTCTTTCTTTCTTTGCATTATTTCCTTATATCTCTACTACGCTTTGTTTTCAAGATGTGAAATTGCTGTCCGCTCCACGCAAAGACAGTGGATGTTCACTCAATGTTTCTGTAAACGCTTCCTAGTAAGTTTTTTTGTGCGTGAAATTGCTATCCACTGCCTTTGTGTGGACCGCAGCTGAATTCGTGAGCTGAGGTCCACGCAAAGGCAGTGGATGCTCACTAAATTTTCTCGAGCTAACGAGAACTGAAAAAAGGAAGATGGAAAAGAAAAACTTTTTTGCATAATAACGGGCTTTGAATTTTTGAAAAAAAAGTTTAAAAAAATTGCACTGCGAAGGAAAAATGCAGATACTCACTGTGCAATATTAATAATGTTTTTTGTGTGCTAGTGTCTGCCAATTCCCTAGCTCCTGAGCATTCGCCTGGAGACACCGGATCAAGTGTGGGTTGAGTGAGCAAAGTCTCACGACGCACAAAGCACACATCAGCTAAGCGGAGCCCCGCCTACAGTGGGCGTGGCGTGCATCGAAATGTACTGACGACCATGATTTCAATTTCAGTGACAAAACGGACTCAAAACTGAGCCAAAAAGTAGGTTAAGGTGTGCTTCGGTAGACCACATTGAATTAGGAACACCCACCCCGGGGGACGGGGCGTTCTCCAGAAAATCTGTGTTCTGTGAAAAATTTCATAACTCGGTTTGGAGCAAGTTTATAATTCAGAAAAAAAGAAATGTAGGGGAGCAATGTCGTGACATTCCCAGCATACGTGACGTGAGCAGAGTTTCGCCCACAATGGGCGGAGCGCGCCCTGAAGCGTACAGCGTTTTCTACAAGCCCTCATAATTCGGATTGGTGAAGTTTTAGGGAGCCGCAGAAAGTCGGGTAGAGATAGGCGTAGAAGTGGAAGTCAACTTTCACCGAGAGGCGGGGCATGACCAAATTGGGCGGAGTTTGCGTCAAAATTCATAACTCGCTTCCATGAGATCCCAGAGACCGGGAAATATGTGGATGGAGAGAGGTAAAGGAGTGGAGGTCAACGTTCACCGGGAAGCAGGGCCTGATCGAAGTAGGCGGAGTTTGCGACGAAAATTCATAATTCGGTTCCAAGAGTCTCGGAGATCGGCAAAAAGGAGGTTGGAGATGAGTAAAGGAGCGGAGGTCAACTGTCACCGAGGAGGAGCGTAACCGAAGTGGGCGGAGTTTGCGTTGAAAATCCATAACCGGATTACAAGCGATCCCGAAGACCGGGAAAAAGGTGGATGGAGATGGGTAAAGGAGTGGAGGTCAACCATCATCGAGAGGCGGGGCGTAACCGAGGCGGGCGGAGCTTGTGACAAAAACTCACAACTCGATTCCAAAAAGTGGTTCCAAGAAGTTCTGGAGATCGGAAAAAGGGTGGATAGAGGTGGATGAAGGAGTGAAGCCGAACTGCTGTTGCTGGGCTGGACATGTCCAGAGCGGGCGGAGTTGTCTAAGAAAATTTGTAACTCGGCTTCAAGCAGTCCTTCAAACAGGAAAAAAAAAGCGAATTGAGTCCGTCAACGGAAAGCAGGTGAACTGCTATTGGTGTGTTGGGCATGCAACGGGGTGGGCAGAGTTTGCCAGATTCATAAGTCGGTTCCAGAAAGTTTCAGAGTTCAAGTAAAATGTAGTGAGAGGTTAGCGAGGAAGAAAAGATTGGTGGGACATGCATCGAAAAAAGCAGAGTTTACCACAAGATTAATAAATCGCCAGAGGCAGTCAGAGACTGGGTAAAGCGAATAATTGGTTGACAGAGAAGGGAAGGTCAACAGCCATAGGTGGATGGAGCATGGGACAATCGATATAATTCGGCCTTAAAGTCAAATCTTCGTAGGGTGGGGGCCAAATTCGAGAATCACGCCGCACCATCCCATATCGCCGCAGAACTGCGCTGTGCGCGCAACGTGTGCGGCGCCAACTGGTAGTACGTTATGTTTCTGAGACAAAAGTGAAGAAATTGACCCCATCACCACACCAACACATCAACTTACAGGATAGCGTTGAACTATGAAAACACTTAGGATGAAACGGACTGAGTCTGACGACTCTGCTTAGAAGGAGGACTTCTGACGTGGCAGCGCGCCGCATTTATTCAACTTGTTGAAAAACCAAGTCTAGAGCATATACCGGGCAGTTTTTCTGATGTCGTGCTCTCTAAAATCCTCACATAGAGAAGACCATCGGGCTAGAAGCCTGAGGGGAAGAAGGTCACAATACGTTGCTCTGGATGAGGAAATACACGTCCAGAAAGGCTCTGAAGGTTTGGAAGCGTTGACGATCATGGAGCAGAATGCTCATGGGTCCAGCACAACATACCGCCCCTCGGAATCTTCTTACAGGAACTCGACTCACTCCAAACATTTTCTGAAGATGATCATCTCTTTTAGATGTTACCTCGTCCCAAACTATAACACTTTCCGGAAAGAGTCTGTTACTAACCGAAAGATAAATCAGAGGCTCGCGCTCAGTTTTTGTCAATGCCTGCCTCTGCCTCTTTGGCGGTTGCGAGGAAGTTCGATGTAAAAAAGTTTTTCATTACTGCGAATTGTTAGAGGGATGCAGCACGCCTCAAGCTTTCGCAAAAACATTTTGTGTTTTCACAGTCGTTCTATTCGGGTTGCTCAACAAAACCAGAATGAAGATAGGATTTAGATTAGGGTTGCTTCCCAAAATCTTCTGCAAAGATGAGATCAAAAGCTATGCGACTCATGCTAGCTCCATCGTTGTGAGTGATTCTCTTTTGACCATGATTGATTGGCCTAATCCTCTCACTGTACACAATTCTCGACCTTCCACTTTCCGCAATTCCAGGTATGTGTGCTTGAAAATCGAAAGTAGCGAAGGTGTTTCGAAGAGTGGAAGAAGGACTAGCGAATCGCTTCGCGAAGTTGCAAATTTTGAGGCCATTCTCGTTGCAGTCTCTTGATGATAGGTCATGGGGAAAAAGTCTTGGTAGCGAGTGCTCAACCTCGTCCTTTGGACAAAGCAACTTTTTGCATAGCTTCTAAACTTTCAAACAGTATTGAAGCATTCCGAAAGTACTCTACGGTGCAGTGCTAGCAAGCGGTCAATGCAGCGACCTATACTTTCTAGCCACCCTGGATATTCCATTGTCATTGACAAAAAAGTTGACATAAAATATTTTTCCTTCAAAAACCTTCAGCTTCAAATACTCGACCTATAGTGAGAATACCGATCGAGCAGTGGAGCAGCACATGACGATCTAAAACGTAATTAGTCGTCACCATATGAAGGGCGTATAAGTGCATTACTTATTCATTAGTTCACCTTATCTTCCTTTACCAGTCGTTATCACCTTCTTCATTTTTCCCCAAAACATATAACCTCCCTTTCCGTAGCTCCATCTACACAGACACAGTAGTTAAAAGTTTCGGAGCTTCGTGAGGTTTATCGGAGTTGTACATCCGGAATCACAAAGTTGTTTCCGTGAAGTTATTCTCTACGAAAAATTACTGCCAAGTTTTTCTACGTCATCAGAGAAGAAACCATAAGGAGAACGCCACTAAGCAAAAAGAGCCTCACAATACACTGCCTTTCCCTACATCCTTTGAAGCATGATCGACTCATTCCGTCTCCGACATCAGCTACCTGGGAGCAACTTTTCCGGCTAACCCTAATTTGACTGGGAGTCGAAGTGCTGCTCAAAATCGGCTGGGATCCGGCGAAATTATGGATGATGTTCCAACAAGGCTTTTGCTGGGCTCTAAGAGCTGGGTGACCTAATTGGCTTCCGCAAGTTGACGGCGGGAATAACCGAAAGATAGAAAATTTTATTCAGAAACCAGTGGAATCCCTGCTTTCTTGAGAATACCTACAGCGGAATGTCAAGAAGACGTCACGGGAGCGTCAGCGGTACACCATTGATTGGTTTGTCTTACAAGGGAAAGTAGAGTTAGGGCCAGCTGTCGGTTTTTTTTTGAAAAACTTTGTCGACTGAAGCTTCCACTTTGCAGACCTGAAATTCAAACAAAATACAAAATCACTTAAAGTGCAACAAACCACCTTGCAGTGCAGATTTCCTAACAAAGCATCTATGGGCCTTATAAAACAATGGAGCTTTTGAAGAAAAATGTCCGTCTGAAAAAAAAGGCACTACTAATGGGACAACCCAATAGATGTGGTGAATCGTGCGGTGAAAAAAAGAGACCGTTGATCTGTAGGTGATCCTTTTTCCAGTTTATGTCAATTAGTAACGAGCTTGCGCTATGCTGGGTTTTTAGGACGAATAGAATGTGCCGCAGCTTAGCCACCCGAGTAGCAGGCTTGTCACTACACAACTAACCACGACAGCGATGACGGTATCATGACATATTGCCGCCATTATGATTGATGCCTCTGATGCTAAGACTTTCTGTAGTTATGTGTATTCTGAACAGAACGAGGTTACCGCGATCCAGGATTACGATACAAGCATCGAATTTAGCTTAAAGGCACAGGCGGGATTAGGCATGTTCCTTCTCCCTCCCGATTGTGGTTTAGAGTTGAGCAAATCCAGCTCGTTCATTTGATGCAAAATTTATACAGCAAAAACGCAAGATCAATGAGCGTGACAGCGGCCCTGTTTACCCACGATCCTTCTGCATCGAATGAACAGAAAAGTGATGGCGCTGTTTTTCCAGAAGGAACGAGGGACATAATGGTCAATTCGTCTACCGCACACTTGACTTATTGATGATTCTTGGATTTTTTCCTCTGTTGTAGACTTGTAGACTTTTGAAAACGTAGTTTTCACAAGGGGTAAGGTCAAGTGAATATGTCGAGTAGGTTAGCCAGATGATGCTAGTTCACTCCAGCTTCTCCGTCGTCCAACGTGGTGTGGTCGAGCACTGTCCATCACAGCTAGAATTTTTCTCGTAACTGAATGAAATGGAGGCCCATCTCTCACGGTTGACCGCAGAATGCACTTGCAGTCACAGCAATACCCTCGGTAGGATCTTATCCGATGCAGTAGAAGAATAATAATTGGTAGCCGTTGTAGTTCCTATGTCCATTTTCACATTATTTCATTCACTTATCATCTTGATTGGTAATGAATATGTCTATTTCTCAACTTCAATTAGGGAGTGGGTAACTACACTCCCTAACTGAACTTGAGTCCAGAACTCCAGGAGATTTCCAGGAGTATTTCACAACATCCATAGATTTGTGCAGAATTTCTGCCTAGAATCCGTAGATGGAGGGGCAGAAGTCGTGCTCTCTAGTTTCGATAAAGAGGATTGCTCTGCCTTGAGTGGAGTCTAGAACAGTGTCGGTGTTGGAGGAGCATGGATGTGCGCTCGGAGGACCTTCGTCGGTGTCAATCTCTCTTCTAGAAAACCGAGTGGCTACTTATAGCCTGTCACTTTGGGGATCGTGCTGATCTTCATCGAAAAGTATGATTCGTCCCGTGATCGAGTGGGGAAGGGTTTAGAGCGGTAACAATGCAACGGAAGGCGACGGCAGCGTGTCGACCGCACATATTACAGTCAAAGTAAACGAAATTATCAATTATCAATCAACAATCATGATTAATTATAATCAATGACGAAGTGAGATAACGTTCAGCTATGGATACGATCTCTAAACTTTGCCGATTTACCGTCCACTTGTTTTATATTGCTTCATCACAATGTTGCGCACCATGTTCCCAAAACTGATAGGCAAGCCTTCACAAAATCCTTCAGACACCCTATAGTTAGTCGAAAAGCGCTTATGTCGCGATCGTTGTTGTCTGTGGCTCTAAAGGCCCTAAATGTTCGCCATACCAGCAACCCACACCTGTACCGCAGCTCCTTCCTGCCAACATGACGCCGCGAATCGCGCGCGTCCGCGTTTACGGTTTGCGTTGGAATTGCGAGCAGAGTGCGCCGAGGCTACGAGGAAAATTCACGAATACGACCCCCCCGGGGGGCCAAACTCCACACCTTACCAAACCACTCAATGACTCTACATTCAATGTTCTATAACAATCCCCAACTTCTTTGCTTTACTCAAAAATACCCAAAATTACCATGTTGGCGACTGGCACACAATAATTAGCTGACGGCTTACATGGGCTGCCGCTGAAATGAATGTGTAGACCCTTCTTTCAAAATCTAGCAACATTAAGATTACCCTGTCCTGTACTTTTATTAAAGCGCAATTTTAGTTACCAACATATGACAAACCGTTACAGACAATTGTGAACATGGTCAAACATTAGTGTTGAAACTGAGTTGCATAAAAGGGCACAAATCATCATAATGAGGGCCGAAAAACGCAAGCAAACGCACGCCTTCCACTCTTATGGCTAGAGCAACAGCTCTCGAACTTGTTAACCACACGAGAACAAAAACAATTCTGTACAAATAAATAGATATAACCAACATCAAATTCAATTATGATATGTAGTAGAATGTAGTGAATTTCCCGTGAATTCGATCACCAAACAGCACAACGTTCTGTTGGGTTCATTGGAGTACCAACTGCACACTTGAATGCAGCAGCAAACTCCGGCTGATTGGCGAGCACCTGATTAACCCTGAACAAATGATGATTACAGAGAAGCAAGGCTTATTTCAAGGGTCAAAGTACGATCCACTTTTTCTTCATGGCAATACTGTAGTAAAGCTTCCCAAGTTTCACTCAAAGCCTGTTCAGTAGGTGCTAACGAACTAAATCAGAATTATTCAATATTTGTAGCAGTGTTTCTGGATGTGCTCGATATCCACTGCTATTTCTAGGAAGAAAACACGAAGTAGTTATCGAGACGGTTTTCTTTAGAAATTTGAAATTTAAACGTAGTGGTCCTCTTCATACGCCTGAAAAATTGCGCGTAGTCTGAAAGAGGATTCCACGATGAGGTCAGAGGTCGAAGAGGGAGAAACCACTCAGTGGAAAAAGAAAAGGTGCGGTCTGACACACAAATTGAGCGGAGGGTATGCCCCGGTGATCCAGCATGGCGGTCCCCGTGCCACCATCATCGCCGCTGCCCCCACCCCCCAACTCCTCGCCGTCTGGCTCTATAGGCCTAGCAGAAAGAGCTTCAACGGTGAAGAGGCCAGCACCGACGAGACACAACTGACGCGCAAACCAACGAGCAAACTCATTCCTCGAGTTCTACGTTGTTGTTTTTTTCGTCCCTTCATCACTGGCCACCTCTGCTTTCTTTTCTGATGAGGTATCATTTCATTGTGAATCCAACCTTTGGAGGAGGATCTCACGATAAACTGGACGTCGAAGAAACGGAAATATACCTACTAGAAAAGTGGCAGACTCCGTAAGGCCGATGTCAGACTTTGCGAATCGAGCGATTCGCTAGCGTCTGCGGTCGCGTCGCGTACAACAAATCGAGCAATTCGCTGTACGCGACGCTTTCGCGGACGCTAGCAAATCGCTCGGTTTGCAGTCTGCCATCGGCCTAGACTGCGAAATCAGGCGCTTTCGCCCACGAGGGGTTCCCTTATCCGCGGTGCTTGTGCCTCTGCCCGCGCTCCGACTGGCTGCCCTTTAGCAATAGCACTTTTGCCGGTGGATACTAGCCGCCAAGAAAAGATGAAGAGCAGAGTTCTCACGATGGTGACGTCAACGCCGATGAGACTCGTCTCAATGCGGGGTGCGAAAAGGAGCCCCGTTTTGAGTGATCCTTGCCGATTTCTTCGTTCTTCCCACCCTCGCATCACTGATCACTACATTGATTTCTGATGGGCTACATTTTTATCATCAAAACCCTCTTTCTGAAGGTTTACGAAACCACCCAAAGGTGCAATGCGGTCCTTCAATACTCAGGACCTAACCGTAAAACAACAGAGAATCTTTACGAATTGTTATATAATACAAAAACGAATAATATTGAAGCCTGCTGTAGAATAATCACCCTCAGCGACTTATTATTCCATTTGTCATAAATTTTTGCGCAAAATTATGTAGTCCGAACTTTGTACAGCAGCATAGTAGGACGCAATGAGGCAGATATCATAAGAGCAAACCTCATCTTTTACACTTCTTCACATACCTAGTTAGAAAAATACTTACCGATAGCGTTCTGGAGAATGAGGATCGGTAAGAATGAGGTTTATCAGCGCATCCTTCGTCATATGGCCACACCAGGTCTATAAAGAAAGGACTTTAGAATTCACACTGAGATGATTTTTGATTGAGCAGTACCGTTGCATATCCCATGAAAAACATTTGTTCGTTGTTGTATTGTTCCAATCCCTCGATGCGCTTCTCTTCTCCGTGTTTCTCCAGGTACTTTTTGTAAGCCTGAATAATTTTGTATCCTCAAAAGGCATGACAAATACTATAAGAGAAGATCTCCTCCAGCGATTTTACATCAGGAGCACCCTTTGAAATCAGTCGATCAAAGACGAACTCTGAATGCTTGCTTCACTCCTCCATTGTCAGCGATATTCTCTCCTTGAGTGAGTTTGCCATTCACATTCAGACCAGCCGCTGGCACCTGCAAAATTTTATATCAGCATGTGTGCCCAGAACTTCATGCTGATATCCAAGACCAACCTCGATTTTTTGGTATTGGTCGATGATGCACTGGGCTCGCTCTACAAACTTCTTTTTAACATCTGCGTCCCACCAATCTCGGAGATTGCCAATTGCATCGAATTGCTGACCTAACATTCAATAATAGCAATTATCTCGTTGTACCACCCGTCAAATTACTTTTTTATCACGTAATCCATATTTATTTATTTACACAATACAGGAGAAAAAACCACTTCTGTACACGTGGGGAGTGGTGGCGTTTCATACAAAAAAACAAAAAATGTTCAGCTTCCTGATGCACCTGGTAAAGAGTAAATAACTTGGGTATGGGGAAGCCTGCGAGCGGGAAGCGTTCCCTTCAGTAAGTAACGATTCCTACAAACCATCATAATTCGTTTACCCGGAGGCAGGGCGAAGGAGGAAAGATGGGAGAAAAAGGAAAGCATTTGCCATTTGTGAGTGAGCATGCACCAAAGTAGGCGGAGTTCGCCATAGAGGTTTATGGGTTGCTTCCGAGGCTGTCCAGAGGCTGGGAAAAAACGAAGACGGATCAGATAAAGCAGATCAAGGCTTGTAATAAGTGCTAGTTACCATTGGCTAGTCACATGCTGCTCAAGTCGCGCAAAGAGCAAGCAAGCAAGCAGACAATTCTAGAGAAAAAACATCAATGTGGCAGCAAAAGTATCTGAAAGTCACAGCTAGTCAATGGCTAGCGAGAAAGGGGTCTCCGGGTGGCCCAAATTGCGTAATATCTGGCAAAGAGAAATTTCGATCTGAACAACAAGAAACGAATCAAGGATGCTGTGAAGTCGCTGTTATAGAAAGGGTTAGAACACCTACATATGACGAATTACTGTAAGTACAAATCACGCCAGGCTCGAACAGAAGTGGTGAAGCCCTGTGAAATGACTGAAACGATCACGCCAAGTATTATGCTCCTATTTCAGCGCGAATTTGATCGCGTTGTAGGTTTTTTTTTGTAATCGAGCCCGTCCACATCCTGGTTTACTCCTTGTTTCTGCCCAGACCATGGGATATCTTGGTAAAAAAGACTCTTAACTCAAACGGACGCCTTTGAAAGCAATATGCATGTGTAATGCAGAAGAAGCTGAAGTAACCACCTTGATCATCAAATCCATGAGTGATTTCGTGTCCAATCACAGCTCCGATTCCACCGTAGTTGAGCGCTCTGTAAATTTTTTACTCAGTCATTTAAATCTATGCGAATTGAATACCAGCCATTTAACCCCAACAGTGAAGCGATTTTCAAGTTAGGATTGTGAATATTTCATGAGATTCTCTTTTCAGAATATTCTTGTTGCTAAAACTTACCTTGGGAAAGTATGATGGAAGAACGGTGCTTGAAGAATAGCGGCTGGAAACTCTGCAAAGAGAGAACATACATGAGAAGCCTCAAAGGCGATAGCAACTGGTTGAGAGCCCATTTTGCCAACACAAAAAACCAACTGATTGCATTAAAATTGGACGAATAATAGGCATTGACGACCGCAGCGTTGAAATTATATTCAGTTCGATCGACTGGTTTGATGAGACGTTTGAAGCCGAATTCGATGTTCCATCGAGATAGCTTCTCTATCATCTGACTGTACGAGTCGCTTTCGTCCACGGAGAACTGGAAGAAAATTTCAGCGGTAATTTGCTTAACGGTTGCGGACAAGTTACGGCAAAATGACTAGGGGACGAGTGCTATGCAATTACATAGTAGCCAGTCAGGAGTTCTGAGCACAGTTGATCGTCCGCTTCCCTCCCACCCCACTAATACCCTCAATTCGCCGATTTCATGCATCTTTTGTGAAGGTTTCAAAAAACTCTGGAAACTCATCAATGACGACTCTCTCTCCCACAGCTACGACCCCATCACACCCCTTCTACTCCCACAAATACATCCCCCGTTCACACTTTTCGAAGAGATATTAAAGCAGCACCCCCAACAGAAGTCAACTCAAAGACTCAACTCATTAATTGGGTGGAGTAAAGTAGTCCTTGTGTACCAAAGATGTGCCGCTGTCGCTGCTCGAAAGTGCGCGACAATGGCGATAGGGTCTTACGCTGGCTTTTGGCCGCTGATCTTAGCCTTTGGACGAATAACGTTGGTTGGGTGTCCTTGCGCAACTGCGTGGCCCTTCCGCGATTGGATGGTCGTGGCGCGATTGCGAGTGAACTGCGCCGCGTTCGAAGGAACGCTGCCTGTATTTTGTTACATTCACTTGCCTAATCTTGACTACACATTTCTTTGTTTGTATTGGTGCCTATGTCTTTGTTTTCATAAGTGCATGCACGATTGCGGTGCGATAGCCTTAATCAATGATATAAGAAGTGTGACTGACTTAGTGTGGCAATAACAACCTTGGAAATCGCTAGTAAGGAAGTTGAACGTCTTTAAAGTGGGCGGGGCGTCCCATTGGTTGCAACCCCCTCTTGCTATGCGTGGAGGTCGCGTGGTTGGTTGCGGAGCTCTGCGATCGTCTTGGGGCCTTCAGGACTATTTGGACTCGATCCACGCGTTGGTATCACAGGGATCATTTAAACTCGATCCACGACCGCGAATGGCGACCTCCGCGACCGGCTAGAGGGGGTTGCTCCAGATTTGACGCCACGCCCACTCCAGAAATGTTCAACTCCCTTCCTAGCGGTTTTCCAAAATGATTTTCTGTTCAGTCATACTTATTCTGTTCTTGACTAAGGCTAGGTGTTGACTAAAGCCTGTGCTTGACTAAGGCCATCGTTCCACACCATCGTCAAAGGAAAGCCCTGCTGGAGGTGTTGCTTGGACTTTGGTCAACCCCCAAATGCGATTCACTCCCAAAACTCATAAACACGAGAATTTCGAGGTGTCCATACAGACGGATGACCCTGATCCTAAGCCATGGTTTCCCAAAGGACAGCACTCACATCATAGTGATTGTCAAGCTTCTTGCTGTCGAGAATAAAATCCGGATATGCGATTTGCTCCAGCATCGCCTCCGCTTTCTCGAATGCAGTCTGAAAGGCTCGTTTTTAAGGTCCTCTCGAAAATTCCAGCAGCGCGCTGATCGTGAGCTTCGAACGAACCTTCTTCGTAGTCTTGTCCATCCAATCATTCTCAACAAGCATCTCGTGGAATGCTTCTTGTAAATCGTTGACCATCTCCAGTGTCACATTCTTTGATGCCTGTAAATAAAATGTCAGAATCAAATTAGTAAGGCTCGTCATCCTTCTGTACTCACTTGGTCGAACACTTTGCTCACGTAGATGGCTCCAGCGGCATACTGCATCCTATGCATTGTATGAGAAGTACAATCTTTCCATCTCGGAGCTTTTTGTTTTCTTCCATACATCAAGCGATGAAACTCCTTGAAATGTGTAATATTTAACACATGAATAAACGAAAATAACCATGTTAATATTATGTGCTTTATGAATGATGATATACAAAAGGAATCAAGCGATCGTAGGGAATAAGTGCAGCGTGCCACTAATACCGGACAAACTTCCAGCGGAAGACCCCTGCAGCGGTTATGGAAGAATGTGGAAGTGCTAAATGACCCATCTTATTGTTAGCCTCGCTTACCATATAGTAGATACTGGTCGAAGCGACTTACCATCCACGATGGGGCAGAGTTGTGGAACGAGGTAGGCCCCTATGGCTTACCTCCTGACATAGAAATGGGCACAGGCACGCAGCAGAATCGATAATTCAGTTCTGGTGAATAGCGAAAATGGTAGTCGAGAGCCCACAGGCAGAAAATCCTCAGCAAGTTTGGCAGAGCTTTGCGCTGGTTTTGGGGCAACCATGTAACCAACGACAAATCGCACTCCTGAGCTTTTCTGTGCTAGAACTACAGCTAAGGAGCTGTATCTATCATGAAGCCACGCCTAGACAAATCGGATCAACCATCGCATTGGGCGAATTTCGGGATCAGCATGACCTCTTAAGGAAGCTCCACTTCAAGGAGTCTTCCCTCAATCGTGCGTGAAAGCTGGCCCTGCCTGACACACTGCCAATTCTAAAGAGTTGTCCAGGGACTTGACGGCGAAACAGCATTAATTGCAAAACCAGAGCAATTTTTCTCAATTCATGAAGAACATCCCAGAAAATTGTCTTCTACACTATGTATTTCGAATATTTTCTATCCTCATTCCCAAACGCGACCCACTTCTCTAACTTTACCTAATGGGCAGTGGAACCTGTCGGGCATGTTCTTCAATAGGGTGCTTCCCCCAGTCGGGAAGACTGTGTCTTTTGCTGGGCTTCTGTATCACCGGGAGACTGGGGGGGGGGATTGGGAGGCGAAGTGACCAAGTGCAGCGGTGGCATTCTCGCGCCCACTACTGCACACAGAGAGGTCTTGGGCAACGCGTGCTTTTTCAAAATGGTTTCTGCATATTGTAGGGACACATGTATTGACCACAAAGAAAACCATTTTTCGTTCTCGCCAAACGGATCTAGTAGCATGCAAAAGTAGTGAGTGATACTTCAGTGGTTCGATCCCCCGTGGCGAACTAAATTTTGCATTCAAGTTGCGGCTACTTCTTCAAATGGTCCTGACCATGAACATGACATCTGATTATGACATTTAGAGCCAGTGGCACCAGCACACAACGCTAATTGATCTTACAAGGAGGGTCTTTCAGGTCATAGCGCGCTTTTTGAAAATGGTTTCTTGCATGTGGTAAAGGCTCATGCGGGGAACATAAAACTATGATCCGTTTTTCCTTAACGCATCTGGGAACCTCAAAACAGTGGTGAAGATATGGTCAAAAGTTCAATTCCCCGTGATGACAAATTTTTGCAATCAATGTTGGAGCCTGCGAATTGTCGCCTAATTACGAGGATGACATGTAAATTGACGTTGGTGCCGTCGGGACACAATTTGGAGACGCCAACATAAATCAAAAATTAGTCACCACGGAGGATCGAACTTTGGACCATCTCTTCTTCACTATTCTGACCTTCCTGGAAGCGTTAAGGAAAAACGGACCATGGTTTTATGTTACTCACATAAGTCTCTACTGAGTGCAGGAAATCATTTTGGAAAAACGCTCCATGTCCTGAAAGACCTCCCTGGTGAGTAGTACAAGGAAATTGTAAAAGGCAAGGTGCAACCTGAACGCAAAATTCGGTAACCACCGTGGTCCAAACTTCCACCTTGCCTTTTACAATTTCTTTGATACTACTAAGACCAATTAGCGAAAACTGAACATGATTTCGTAATCAATACATCTCCCCTACAATATGCAATGAATCCTTTCAAAAGCGCTATTTGCCCTGACAGGCCCTCCTTGTGAGTACGCTTCGGCAATGAATTGCCTCACACGGCTTCTGACATCACTCTCATTCTCATCCTGAATACGTGGTTGACCCCAGCTTTCAGGAGAAAGTGAGAGTAGTACTGTGAGTGGGGGTTCAGCTCCTTGCTCGGCGTTTATCGCACATGCTAACAGCCGCTGCTTTCCAGGTACTTTTCTAACTTCTCTAGGCACGTTTGTGATGGAATGCCTCATCAAGATTGATGCCGACTAATCTTCATGTAGAGTGTCAAGCCAGTGCTGCTTTGAGTGACCTTTAGGAAGAATTCCGAGCAAGTCAAGGTTGAAACTGATTGTACGCAGATTGTAAGTGACGCATACACAGTATGAAATTGCTCCTACCTGTGAGACATCTTCAAATCGCTCTCCAAGTTCTCCACTCCAGGAGGAAGTGAAGCGAATGAATATGTAATTGGTGATGATCCGTGGGTCGGTTAATTGCAGTAGCTCGGTGATCCTAAAGCTTATCTTTTTCAGTAGCAAATGGATACCTTCCACTAATCGATGACCACTTACCTCCTCATATAATCGATTTCGACAATCAAAATCTCTGGATCAGTTGCAAAATATTTGTGAACAGAATAAGGTGCTGTAGAATGGAAGTATTTGGACCAATCAATCTGAAGAGAGTCCGTTTATAAGTCTTCTGTTCAAGACTACCAAAGAGGGATTATCAAGGAATTGCTGCTCACCATGGGGGTCAGCTTTTGCATCTCGCTAAGACGTCTAATGTTGTACATTTTCGAGTAATCTCTCCGATCCTCTTCAGCCACCATGATTTTCGCTATCTTCGTCTCAAATTCGATAATCTCATCCACATCCTTTGTGATTTTTTCGTCGTTCTTTGGAAGATTGGCGTACTCGTAAATCAGTTTCACCTAAATCAGACAGCTTATTTTGATACGATCCATGAAGAGCAATATTTCAGTAAGGAAAGTGGGTCAACGTTGATCGCGCTGACCTTTCCTATAAGAAGCTGCCTATAAGCCTCAATCTTCTTGCCATGCTTCGTTCGATCCAAGTAGTAGTCACGTGTGTATTCTCCCAAACCGAGATCTGCTTGATCGAACTGAAAACGATTATATTTGGAAGATATCTGCAGTTGTCTCGGGTTCAAATGGTCATATGAAGGCGGGACTCGGGATTGAATTTGTGCACAATATTGCTCGAAAATAAGACAGGATTACGAAGGCGAACGGTAGCGGGAAAACATCAATTATCACAAAAAAATGAGATTTCCTTGTGAGGTTGAGGGCCGTACGATGTAGAGAGACAGAATAGCTCGGCGAGGAGTGGGAAAACGCCGAAGAGCACGTCGCACGTGTGAGGGCGCAGGCGCGACGTATTCTGCGATTGACAAGAACGGCAGCGGTTGCAGCGGTCAAGCGAACGCATTCAAGTCTCGTCAGCACCGTAACACCCGTACCTGGTCTTATCCTCAATGAAGGATTCTGGTGAAGATCTAGTCACGGCCAATGCTTTCGAAGGTTCACCCCACGATGAGCTCAGGTGGATTAATCCTATGATGGGTAGGATCAAGCACAGATGCCTTATTCAACCAGCTCGAAGTGCGGAGCGCTACAGCCTCGCCAGCACCGCTTCATCCGCTTCCAATTTTCCTCATTACCAGCACGCGGATATATGCGCTTTGTCTATTGTCTGTCTCGCCTATCTTCTCTTCTCGGCGCTCAGTGCCCCATCATCCAGCGGATTCCGTTTACAAAAATGATGGGTCCTTTATTCAGGCGTTATTGATTAACTCCTTTTTTTTATTAGCAGCCCACTTCGTACTACTGTTTTCATTTTTGCAAGATAAGCACTAACTTGATGGTGAGGTGTGCCTTCAGTGATTCACTTGAGGTGAAAGTGGTCGTCTAATGAAAATTCTTCAGAAAATTTGGCCTAATCATTTTTAGAGGAAAACCCTTACCTCGATAAGCCTCCTCGAGACGTTTTTGTTGTCGAGCGAGACGTAGTTGGCGATGAAAACATCGAGCCCTCTCACTTCACTAACGTGAATCATCAACGAAGTCAGATCAAAGTCTTCGACTCGCCATTTGTCGTCGCCATCTACCATCGGCCACGCACCGTAACTCTGAAGTAATTGACCGAAATTTATACACTCGCCAAAACGGTGAAGGCAACTCACCCTAATAGTTTGCAGCATCCGTTTTGAGCCTATCCGATTCAACTCCTCCTTGTCCATGCATTTGCGATACATAGACTTCAAAGTGTTCATGGACCTCGAAGCGAAGATTTCTGGCGATTCGAAGACATCTGTAATGGAATTATGATACTAGACGCTGGTTGTGACCAGCACTTGTCACAGAATACTACAGGGTGGGCAAAAATTACGGTAACAACATAAATTGGTCATAAAAAAGCAATGTGACTGAGAAGTCCCAAATCAACAACATCATCTTATTGGTGGAAGGACAGGAAACAGGAAGCAATATTGCTACTTGTTGTATGCGCTTTCTTCTTTAATAAATTAACGAGTACTTCTCGGAAGGTCATCGACCCTGTTGTGTAGGTAGGTGTCATTGAGTGGGTCCGAGGCTTTCACTAGCGATTGCTCAACTTGTCCATGTTCCTATTATGCTCGTAGCAGTGCTTCGCCTTTGACACCCTTGATACAGAGCCCGTTATAGGACCTGAATTGTTAGAGCCCTGTTGGTAAGTCTCCAATATGATGAATGTCACGTTATTCTGTTGGCATAAATTTTTGGGCGTTCTGCTCATTGTTAGTGGGTGCCCACCCTTGCTCTGATGCCAAGTGTTTTCTATTGAAGGTCCTCTTCTTCGGAAGCCTCAACCGATACAGAAGGAATTCGAGATATTTGCATACACTATCCAGTTTTATACTTTGAGCAGCAGTGGTCCGAGGTGTCTTCGAATCATGATTCCTGCTCTTATAACTTCTGCGAAAAACATCACTGAATGGCTGACTGGCTTTCCACCAGCATCGGTCCGGTGGCTCTTCCTATTTGGGAATATCCTGACAGCGGAATATCTTCTCATCAGTGGAAACGATCGACAAATGAAGTTCATCACGCAGTCGAGACCATGTATTTCGCTATCATCTCTTTCTATTCGATTTCCTCGTATCGCTCAGAAATAAGGCATTATTTCTGGTGTGAACCTTTTTGATAAGACATGTGCAAACAACACATTTCAAGAAAGTGCACTTGGTTGCAGTTTGAGCGACCAAACGACGGATTGAGCGAGTTGGCTTTCAGCGCTGCTTCGCACGTATCTTCGAGAGATTGCTCGTAGAGTCGCAGAGGCGATCCTCCCAGGTTCAAGCCTATTGGTTCTGGTGGACGGCCTATTGAGCTTCGTAAAGGTTACCGAAGGAAGTTTCGTAGAGCTCCTGAATCGTCATGCAATGTAACACAATCAAATAGCTCGTCGGAGGAACGGAGTGACTGGTACTCGAGGAGTTAAGGGATTGTCCATTCCCGAATAGATATATCTCATGTCACAAAATTAAAGGTGGAACACTCAGTTGTAAGAATAAATACATAGACTATATATCAAATTTTCCTGGGGTTTGTAATTGAACATTGACGGCGCCGAACTCTTGTTACCGTAATTTTTGCCCACCCTGTATGACTTCTTGTCGCAGTACTCGGCATCTTACAAGGGAATGCTTTGAACTTCCCATGGAACTTTGACAGGAGACCTGGGGGCATCGATAGAGTCTTGAATCCTGATTTCAAATATGGAC
>KZ345655.1:30672-40817 GCA_002352805.1 Teladorsagia circumcincta
TCCGACCGCTAAACCATCCTGATGTTCGATGCATGGTGGTTGTTGACAGACACCACTCTATCTCCACGCTTCACCTCGCGTATCGAACGGTAACCTTCAGGAGAAATGGGCAGCCTATTGAACTTTCATCTAATTCATTTCACGGAGCAACGCATTGTTGAGTGGTGCTAACGCTCCACCGGCTGTTCACTTCCACCGAAGCCTTCCGTATCATGCGCGCGTGGCGTGCGGCGCTAAACTGGTCCAATATAAGCCGCTTACAATCGATGATATTGCACCAATTTCTCCAAATTGAACCACAACAATTGACTCCATCGTAAGATAGGGGGGCATGAAAGCATCTTCTTTTTCGTTTAAAAATGGAAGTAACGGCAAGGCTTAGGTGGGAGAAGAAAATTGCTCACGCTACCTGGAGTCTTAAAAGCAAGCTCCGCGATAAAATGGGTGTGGAAAGGGGGTGGGCATTGCCACTTTCCTCGCATCAATAAAAGGGTTATATGTCATAGAATCTTCCCTAATGCGAAAAACCGGCAAGTGCGCTCGCGCTCTTCTCGCGGCATCACGTGCCAGCCGACAGCGAAAGGCAGGGCTCGGGAGCCAAGGTGTGGATTGCGGGTCAAGCGAGCTTCTACTTCCTTTGTCTCGCATTTTTAAGCCACAACAGGGGCGGGACATCACCCCTAGTCCACTTGTCTACTACTCTAGGGGATGGAACAGGTGGGCGTGCCTAATCCCGGAGCGTCTTTAACTAGCGTGAGCACTTTCCTTCAATTTCCTTCCTGGAGGATGTCCCCGTATATTGTGAAAGCACCGAGGAGTCGAATAAGAAGAGGGCGGTTATGTGCGATAGTTCGCAATAATAGAAAAAGCATTGACCGTTTTCAGATGCGGAGGGCGCTCACAGACTTCCGGGAGTTGGAAAGTGCTTACACACCCTCCTCCAATGGCTTAGTCCTGGAGGAACTAGAGGAGGGAGAAGATGTTGGCCGTATGGGCTCTCTCCATAATGAAGTCCTCCCCTTCCCACCGACGACATCGGCCCATGATTTTGTATCGTCGCTACTGAAAAGAACTTTTACAGATCGCGCAATGGAACGAGAAAAGTCCGTGGTATGCAGAACGCGTATAGCTGTGCTGCCCGCTTCGCGACAGCATGCCAAAATTTACGAGAAAAGAACGCCAGTTATCTTTGCGCGGTGACTGCGTTGATACGGTCGGATTTCATTACTGAGGGGGACTATTTGAAGCAACAGCCTCAGCAGGGTCGAAGTGGGCGTGGCGTATAGGAGTGCATCTCGCCTTGCCAGCCGTGGAGATTCGTTCACGATCACGATTTGCATCATGAATCAACTTTTGCGCTAGTTTTCGGACCGCTACTGGTAGTGCACTTGCCCGGAAAGCGAGAGGTGCGGGTTCTAGTCCCGCCTGGGGCGAAAGTTTTGTTCACAACCCAGCATTCTTGTGAAACATCTGCTGAGTCTGTTGCTTTAACAATTACTAAATGTACGAAAGAGCTGAAATTCATAGAACTCTCGCAAATTTCCGTAGTTCTACAGCGAGTACCGATGTATTTTTGAACGCTGCGCTCTTCAAAGCTAAGTAGATAAGATGCCAAGAGAAATCAAAAAAAAAAATTGGCTGGTTACATTCCCTTACTACCCCCCCCCCCCTCCCCTGCCATTCCCGCGGACCCTTACTCGAAATATTCAAGAACCATTCCAAGACTAACCTTTATAGCACCTGGAATCTAAAAGCATAAGCGCAACTAATATTCTCCATGAGGGCAGTCATTGGAATGGCCAGCAGAAGCCGAAAAAGAAAGGTGCAGCTTCAAGAGAAGGCCATAATTCACGTTGTGCAAGAATGGCAATCAATAGGAAGGGTGAAGTGTAAGTAAACAGACATGGCCAATTGCCAAGGCGAACTCTGATGTGATTTCCATTCAAAATTATATTTCTGAGTCCTGCCTCAGGTAAAAGAACTTTATATCATAGATATGTGGTAGTAAATCGCTAAGAAAGACCAGTTTTGAACTGGTTCAAATTATTGTCTAAATCAGCAGGACTAACATAAGTAACGAATGAGTTAATTGAAAGTTATCTCAAGTTGTGATAGCTATGTAAATATTCATTTACGCTACATTCAGTCGTTCCTTTCCCTTATTCATGACATTTTTAACTTTAGAGGTTCAAATGAAGTCAAATAAACAAATCTTTGTTGCGGAAGCGCCACTCACTTACATCCTTGCAAAATCCTTGTAGCATTTGAAAACATGTTTCACTTATGAAATGACTTGCGAGGCAGAGCTAACGTCGAGGATTTCTCGATGGAGTGGGGGGGGGGGTGGAAGGGGAGTAATCGGCCCTCTGGGAAAAGAAGATCCTGCATTGGGTGAAATCGACGGTGTACATCCAGCTCAGAAATTAGGACTTGCTGGCAGGATTTCCCGAAAAAATTTATAAACCCCTGAAAAACGCTGTGTTCTAGAAAATTTGTGATCAATCTACGAATTTTATGGAAATTTTTTCATTTTTGCTATAATTTCACTGAAGTTTAATATACATCCCTACGACCGCCGGCATGAAAAATACACTCCTTAGCGGATCTCTGCAAGGGAGGATGACAGTTTTATACTCCTAAAGGCACAACCCACGCAGAAGTCGTGTGAATGATTCCTTTCCAACTATAGAATAGACGCCTGGAGGATAACCACAGATGTGGCATTCCCCTGTACGAAAATCACCCGACAAGAGCGCTAGGGCCTTGCAATGTAAGCTGCAGCAGCTGCATTTTCTTCTTTTATCAAGTTGTTGTCTGACGCCCATTCATCTGTTGCGCTCTCTCGCCTCATAATCTCCTCTCCACGCTTATTCTACCATTGCTTTAGCTCGGCCAATTACGGAGGAGTTAGCCCTTAACCTATACTTTTCCGACGGACTCCTTTTTTTCTTCACTGCCGAGCCATTTGACTCCGATGCCTTCGCATTCGTCTGCAAGAACTACACCAGTTTGATCTTGGGCATGCTTCTAACCATAAGGAGTCATGTAGCAGCATGAGGATGGACCGATTATGGGAGGCCTGCTTGAGATAGACGGTAATGGCAGATGACGTCATATCCTGAAGACGGTGATGCCATGCCAGTGAACCAGAACCTGCTTCTGCTTACGGCGAGACATCTAGGGAATAACTTGCAGTAAAACTTCCACCAATTGCGGTAGCGTGCGCGACAAAAATTTCGGGTACCCGAGAGGAGGCCCGTCGCGCAACAAGAAGGCAAAGACGTGGGACGAGGTGTAATATTGTACATATGTCCGACATAGCACATGCTGCGACTCGCTGACCCATCTACGTCTCTGCCTTCTTGCCGCGCGATGAGCTTGCTGTCGGTATCCGAAAAGAAAGTTTGGTGATGTGAGCCATGGGAGAAGTGACTCTTTTTTCAGCTCCCCTATACACATTTTCCCTTTTATGGTTGGACAAGATTTTACCATATGTCATTATTATCATTTTTTATCAAGCAATCACTGTGAATGGTACAAATTGCTTCGCAATATAGATAAAAACAAAAGGGAAAAAAGCGAAAATCCCAGAAAACGAATAGCCTAGGTAGCGAAATAAAACTCACAGTAGAAGCAATGTCTTCTGATATTCTTAATTTATTCAACGGATACGCCGCTTGTTTTGACCGTGCGTGATAAGATCACAAAAGAGTGATATGATAATATTTGCTAGCTACCAAATAGTATAGCATAATAATAATCAATGATAATGAGTGATAACTGTGACCTGATTGGCAAATCAGTAACAATGGACACGGAAGCACTGAGTGTGCCATGGCTGTTATCAGTTGGAAAAGGACCGCAGCGACGATGACGCACATTTGGCGCGATCATCATCGGTTGTGACAAATGACTGATGACATGTCAGTTATGCTCCCCTTGCCAATAATTCGACACGATTCATGGCATAATCGTGTTAACCTGGATTGAACTCGAAATTCTCCACTAAAGAAGTCCTCAGGCTGAGCCGCCTAGTTACCACTTTCCCTGCTCTCTCTCTCGGCTGAATCCTTGGTCAGCGTCTCTTAATCATGGTCTCCATATCCAGCTCCTAGTCGCGTCGTTTCGCACCATACTTCCTATTTATACCTGACCTTGCCGAAAAGTTCCCGTTACCGAAATTCCGTAGAAGTCCGAAACTTTGAAATTTGTGCCTTGGCGCTGTTCCCTTTCCCGGAAATACGCGTTCACTTCATTGCTATTCAATGTGATCCCCTCCCTCTCGCTCTACCAATACGAAACCTACTGTTCGAGTGCTTCACCATAGGGTTGCTCGCCACTAAGTGTTGGAATATCCCCGGTGAGGGGACGTTCCAGTGTCTTTGAATTCGGGCAAAGGTCACTGTTCATCCTGCCCGTGGAGGGCCTGGCATAAATTCATGAGTTCTGATAATTGTTTCCTTGAGTGGGGTTCGATACAGGTTTCAATCCAGCCCATATACAACGCAAATGCTTGTCAAACCAACCCTCTAAAAGGACGGCAACCGTAGCTTGAAGCGGTCGTCCAGCGCCTCCTAGATCTGATTCTGCTTTTAGAAATTTATCAAGTAGAAAGATGAAGAGGCAACATTCGTGAAGGGCGGGGTCAGGACCGTGGTAGGTCTGACAAGGGAGGTCGTTCAAGGCGAGGTGGCCCTTTTCAGAACGTTTTTTGCATGTTATAGGACTTCATGCGTGGGCTACAGAACCATGGGCCATTTTCGCTGAACGGCCCTGAGAATGTTAAAATGTGGTGAGGAAGTGGAACAAGGATCAATCCTCTCTGAGGACATTTTTTTGCATTACAGTTGGAGCTTAAAAATTTTCTCAAAATACCACCAGCGCAAAAACTAGGTATTATCAGGACCACCATTAATTGTTGGACTCACATTTTAACTGGAATATGGCGGAAAAACGTTGCAACACCAGAAAGGTTCTTAATGGGCCGAAGTGGAGCAAACTCCGATTTGCGCCAGCTTGGCGCTACTCATCCATTCTGCCAGTTTTCGATAGTGAACCCATTTGCAGGATCTGCTGGTGGTCCTCATTGTGACGATAAATTGATATAAATTGTTTAAATTTGATGCTGAAGTAATTTGGCGCTCATTTGGAGATGGCAATCGAAGAATTTCGAAACAGAGCGGATTCGGTCACAAAGACCATTCCTGGAAGCCCATCACTCTACCCAGTCGACAACCAGACCACCGGGGATGAGCGGATACCGACGATGCTTATGAAATCTCTCTACTTGCTCCTGCACTACCGCACTGACAGTACTGCGATTTTTGGCGAATTCATCCTTGTTTCGACCCATTTTTATCAGCGTCGTTCCATATACAGGTGATCTTTTGTACAAGTCCGACATGTCACACTGAAGTTGTAAAAGCCGCCCATTCTTCATGAATTTTTTCGCCCCTTTTTTGGCCTGCAGGGGAGCGTTCAGCGAAATTGAAACACGGCATTGTAGTCTAGTCGAGAGCCCCTACAGCATGCAAAAAACCGTTTCGAAAAAGGCCACCTTGCCCTGAACGACTTCCCTTGTGTGGGAAGGACGCATTTTCTCTAATTGAGCCTGAATCGCCTTGCAATGTGATGCAGTGGTGTAAATTGCCGACCTGCCTACGGTGTACTGAGCTACCTGTGAATACTCTATGTTCCCTGAAACCCTTTCCTTATCCCAAACCGTTGGCTCTTTGGTCACATCTAGCAATTCTCTAGATGGAAACTATTTTAGACGGAGGATCAGTCCCGAATGGCAGTAGGCGGTCTCCTTCCGAAGGAGAGATTTGACAAACTATCCGGTCTGGTGGCATGTGGTGGATATTCGTGGTGCAAATAGTATCGAATATGTGTACTATAGGATAATGGAAGCGGTTCCACGGTTCAGTAGCTCTCCTAGAAGCAGTGATCCATTCGGGCTAGGGAGCTCCAGCGTATGCTAACCATTTCTCCCTGCCGAAGACGAGGCCACGCATGCACTGAAATAGAGATGGTTGTGTTCTTGAATACTTTGAGATCATTATACAGCGTTACCCCTGTTAATGCATTGGCACCTGATGCCGTTACCTGCGCACTTTACAAATAGATCACTAAAAAATAAAATAGCAATAGGCTAACCCGAAGCGGAAGGTGCTTTCTCGACTGGAGTTCGACACTGTCAACAGTCAATCGAGAGTGGCAGAAGGAATTGAATCGAACATGCTACATAAACGCTAATATTTCACAAGCCCAAGCAATAAATGGTTGACAACAACATATAAACCCCGAGTGGTGTATCCCGAAAACCAGTCATGTAGACGGTTTTCCCCGGGTATTTTCGCTGTAATTCAATAGCCCTTTCTCGAGTATTGTGGTTTTTCGGGCTGAACAGTGACAACAGCTACTTCTCAGCGGAATATTTCTTGACGCCACAATGCTTTTCCAGATCCGATTTCATTTCTATTGTTGTACGATTTAAACTGCTCTTGATCTCTGACAGGTACCACCCGGTCATACAACCACCGAAGGTTTACAAAACACATACTCACAAGGAATGCTCAACTGGTTAGTCTGGCCATTTGGGATGGGGTGTGGTCTGCTGCACTTGTATTGCGACGCTGAGCTCGAATCCGTTTTCGGTATCTGCGGAACTATTCTTCGGAAGAAGTTGCGAGGGATTTTTCTCACAGTGGCGCCCTATACAGTGCATTTCAAAAGTATGTGGACACCTCAAATTGCACATTTAAAAGGTAACTGAGAGGCCTCGTGCTACGAAACTCACCTCAATCGATTCCTCGTAGTCGATAACCCATCTATGTAAATCATTTATGTACCTTTTCAATGTGCAATTTGAGGTGTCCACATACTTTTGAAACACACTGTATAGGGCGCCACTGTGAAAACTTCTTCCTCGTAACTTCTGTCACAGAATCGTTTCGCAGATAGCGTCGCATGGCAAGTATTGCGGACTACCCTTCATCACAAATGGCCGGACTGACCAATTAAGCATTCCTTGTCAGAGGGTACAGGGCTGCATTATGCAGGTATATCATTAGCAAAATTTTGCTTTTGAATGGAATTTCGTTCAAGCGCATTTTGTTTTGAATTGCAGAATAGACATCTATGAAGTTATCGGGTTTGATTGTTGTTTGAATTAAATCACCTTGTTTTCTGCATCTTGAAGGCCTTCCCTACGTTTTGAATAGAAGCTTTTTTCGGAAACCAACACTGTTATTCAAACTTTTTTTAATTTATTCGAAGGGTGGGGATTCAGAGCGAACGCTCCATCTTACAGGCGGCCATAGACGCACACTCAAATCCCGCAAAAATCACCAAATGCTCAATATTAACAAATTTTCCTTGAATATTCATGCATTGCATCAACATTAACATTCATTGCAGAAACCGTCAGAATGATGGGCTCAGTCGCTGTCCATCGCGGACTCCTTCAGTCGCCGTCGGCCGTTGCTGCTCGTCTTGTCACCGGTGCCGATGTTTGCACTCACACTGTCGTTCTCGTGTATCGCTAACTCGTCTCAAGAGGTGCTTCACTAATAATCCACACCCTTGTCCTCTCTCACCTTCTTCTCTCGTTTAACGCAATCTTCCGCCTGGTACTATTCCAATCAATCGATAAATCGATTTTCGGGGTCGTAACTTTGGGCTTCTTAGCACAGATTTCACATTCATCTAGTACTGATATCATAAAAAGAGGTTATCAGGAGTCATCAAGTATCCTCTGATCTGATTTTCATTTCTTGAGGCCGTACTAGGAATTTAAGAATTTTGGGAACTTCGAGATTTCCTCTGTAGGGCCGGGTCTACCTACTGTAATAGCGGCATCTCTTGAAGTAGTTTCCATCAGTGTTTTTCCGCTCTTTCGAGCAATTAATCGATGAATTGATTTCTTCTATACGTTTCAGCGGGTTCTTCTCCTACAGTAGATCTTATAACTGCTCCGACCATAGTTTATACTCAGCATCATGAACTTTTTGTCGTCAGCTGTATCATCGATTAAGCCCAGGTAAATATGCAATTTCGATTTTTTTTTCTCGTACATATTTATTTGGCTGCTTGATTGAGCTGATAATAGGATAACATAGGATTATCTGCACGGATTATCAGCACATGAGTGATCATTTGAAAACTTCTCAAAACGTTTAGACTTGACGACTACGGTACTGACCGCCTCAACTACTACTATTCAACGATGGTGATTATGGTCTTATCAGTGACAATTACTGCCAAGCAGTACGTCGGCTCACCATTGCAGTGCTGGGTACCAGCTCAGGTGATTTTAGCCTACATAAGCAATAAATTAAAGGCAATGTCCGAGATGGATTCGATGTAATATTACGCTTGTGGACTGGACTTGTGACACCGGAAAAAGGGAGGAAACCGTCGTCAAGGACAAAAGCTCACTCTCTGGCGCGGCGAAGCGAAATGGCATCGATTCGTGGGCGGGGCATATGGTGTTGGGCGGAGCGTGTGGGCATATGTCCTTACCACCTAAGCCGCGGCACCAAGTGGGTGCATGCTCTACGCTCACGTTTTACTCCATATTTGTCGCGCAAGAGCTCCATTTCGTCCACAATTTGAGTAGGATCGCCCAAATAGCAAGATTTTAGGCAATCGTTGCCACAAATATGAGCGATAGCCCTATTTGATTGTAACGAAATAGGTATTAACTGAAAATCGACCGGTTAGGATGGATGAGACATGAGCCAAGGGGTGCGAAACACATGGCTAAGGCACGCCCCTAGTGGGCGGAGCATGTGCCGACGTAGACGGTGTCGCCAGTAAACTAGTAA
Source organism: Teladorsagia circumcincta (assembly GCA_002352805.1). Taxonomy (NCBI): domain Eukaryota; kingdom Metazoa; phylum Nematoda; class Chromadorea; order Rhabditida; family Trichostrongylidae; genus Teladorsagia; species Teladorsagia circumcincta. The sequence goes on from KZ345655.1 coordinate 39,501, forward strand.
TTGATACCCACTCATGGTGGATGGATCAGGGCGGTGCAAAGCACACTCGGATTTAAAATAGTGTGCGACAGAGGGACAATGACTAATATGTGCTAAGCTGTGAGCAGAAACGCCCACAATGGGCGGAGCATGCTCTAAACAAAAATTTTCCAAGTATCCAAAAGGTATCACGAATCCAATGATTCTCATATCTGACTTCAGTTCTCCAAAGCCTGGGAGCAATATGCAGAAGATTATTGTTTTGTGTATAATACCTACTGGGTTCGACCCGATGAAGAAATTCCTAATTCAGTCGACACGAGGTTCGTTTGAAATAGCGCGGCTTTACTCAGATTAGCCGCCTCGCGACTGCTCGCGATGGCTTCTAGAAAACACACAATAATCATTGACGCTAATTATTTCAGCTTTGATGTTCAGAGTCGCTCAGCAATTGATCTACTACCAATGGGTTCCTTTCATAATGGCTCTGGAGGCAGCGTTTTTCTATCTACCCGTGATATTTTGGAGTCATGTGAATAATAGATCAGGTCTGAATGTCGAGAATCTTGTTCGTATGGCAGTAGCAGCCGAAACCGCTGAGGTTGGTTATTATGGCTTGCAATCGGTTCTTGTCTACATGTTCGTAATTTGGTGTATTGCACACTTTAAAGCCCCAAGAAGACCATGATTTATTCAGGATTCGGGCCGTGAAAAGAAAGTGTCCACCATTTGCACCCATCTCGAACACAGTGTTGAACTTCAGATGTCTTTGAGTGAAGGTGCCTCTTTCTTCACGCATCTTGCTAAATTCGGACGATTGGATGGAACCTATGTGTGCAAGTTCGTTATTACTCAATTTACAACGCTATACATAACTGATTCAAAGGCGGAGTTTACGATGAAAAGGCACTTCATTAGAGGTAGGGGTGGTCAATGCTGCAGGGATAAAGAAAAAGCCATAAGAAAGGTCCAGAGCCCAATACATGGAACCCCTTCTTTGTAAGTTGATTTTCGTATTGATGCTACTCTACTCGGTGCTGCGCTTTCCATCGCTAACGCTCTCTCTCTCTGTTAAACGGCCAGAGCCAGACGGCGAGAGCGCGGGCGTGGCGCGGCGCGAGCGGGCTCTTCGCTGCAGAACACGTATCGTTCCGTACCCTTAAAGGCCGCCTGAATCCCTTGGTGTATTTCCCCTTCTTTGACCTCGAAACACCTTAGATCCTCCTTGAATGATTACTAGCAAAGATGAGTCTCAGGGGCATAGCATCTAGTAGATACGATAACGTTCTCTCCCCTCCCCTCCCACCCTACCCCCTCCCATCACCAGCTGGATGCATA
>KZ345655.1:41891-55229 GCA_002352805.1 Teladorsagia circumcincta
TGGTGTAATCGGTAGCTCGACAGCCTGGAAAGCGAGGGCTGTGAGTTCGATTTCCAGCTGGGGCGAAAGTTTTGTCAATAACTCACTATTTTTGTGAAGTGTTCATTGTTTGAATTTATTGCAGTGTTTACTTGATTACGAAAATCATCTACATGTTCAATCTTGTCATGCAATTCCTCATGATGAATAAATTTCTTGGACAAAACGATCCTTATTGGGGTGCGCATATACTTAGCGATATTCTGACCGGAACCGACTGGGAACACAGCGGTAAGTTCTCAACCTCCCACTCCCAATAACGATGCAAAATGAGTTTCGGATGTTCAAAACGGAACTTAATTTTTAAGGTAATTTTCCGCGGATAGCTATGTGCGACTTCCAGGTAAGCAATTACCAATTTATATAGCATAGATAACATATCCATAACCATATGATGCGGGCGCTAACGTAGTTGGGAGGATTGGGAGGGCAGTCGCCGCCGCGGCGTACAGCATGTCTGCGTCCTCTCAACGAGAAAGTGTGAACTCACACATTCTAGCTGTCACGCATGTCAAATGATTTGCCTGACCACCACCCCCTGAATTGGCTGCATTCCCACTGACTCAAAGAATACTCGTTCTTCACTAAATATGGCAAACATGAAAGCCGCGGCGGCGATTGTCCACCCCTTCCCCCCCCTCCTGATAAGTTAGTACCATGCCGCACTAAAGTTATGCTTGACACGCGCGCAGCCGTTCGCCACAAGCTTTCTGAAACCACTCAGTCTACTTCCCTGCCTCCTGCAATGAAGCACTATAACAGTTTCATATAGAGCGCTCATAGCTCGAGACTGCACATGTGATTGGGTTGTCAGGCTATAAGGATATGTATCGATTAGGCGAGTAAAATGTTGGGCGATTAGGTGAGTAGTCGAGTAAAATTGTGCACAAATCGTTTTGGTTTGCTCCTCTCTAAAGTGGAACAACCTACTCTGAGGCAGGTTGATAGCGGTCGAGGAATTCCTCGACCACGGCGCTCCACAGTGCAAGAGTAGTGTCGAGAGTGAATGTACGCGCGGAGGGCCCAGACGGCTCGCGGGGCGAGAGAGCGAGAATCCTCGAGCTAATAGACGAGATATGTCGCGGACACCCCATAACACGCAACGTGGGTTACAACACGACTAATTCAACTATGCGCGTTAGAGAAGCAAGTTTGAAAAGCAAGCAAGCAAGTTATAAAAAAACTCGTCCAGGCACACCCCTTCCTCATCTCAGAGGGAAGAGAAGGAGTTCTTGATAAAGGTTCCATCGTTGGTTCCCATTGCATTTTTTCATTCCCAGTCAGTTTGGTACCCGCCATTAGCGACCACTTTTACTCCAACAATCTAATCCGGGGTTGCCGCTCAGAATCGTCTGCATCGTGAACTCTGAACAATACCTAACCTATAGAGCGGAGTACCCGACAGGAGGCCCGTCGCGTGCGACATCGCAGAGACATAGATGGGTCAGCGGGTGAGCCGTGGCGCGTAATATGTGATATGAGAATTTTGACTTGTGTTGCCTTGCGAATGTTTCACAAGAAGTTGGGTTGTGAACAAAACTTTCGCCTCAGACAGGACTCGAACCCGCGCCTTTTGCTGCCCGGGCAGCTGCGCTACCAGTTACGCTACCGGGGCACCATTTCATTCCAACTCAGCTTTTCATGGTATACGTGGCATAGCTTTCAATAATCACACGTGCCCCGGTAGCGTAACTAATAGCGCGCTTGCCTGGACAGCAAAAGGTGCGGGTTGGATTCCCGTGGCGCGAAAGCTTTGCTCATACCCAGCATTCTCGAGATATGAGACGTAGTGTGGTAAACTCTATCTAACCTGGCGCTAAATCGAAACAGTGCGCGCTGCAACTCGCGCGCAGGCATCTTCGTCTCTGCCTTCTCGATGAGCGACGGGCTTCTTGTCGGGTACCCGAAAAGTTTGATGATGTAAACCATGGGCTGAGTGACCTTTTCTGAACCCCCCCCCCCCCTTGTTAGTTACCATATGGAGCCGCATAAAAATAACTGAGGTTCGCCCATAATCACAGCAATCAAAAAGCTAGCACTTCAGCGTGTCCAGTGGGTAGCGTGTAATATGCAATCGAACTAACCGTTGCGCGGCCGCGCGCTCATATTTCAGCTAGGTATGACGATGGTGTCCAGGAGGCAAATTTTTCATATTACTATCACTGAATAAACATAAAAATACTTATGATATTATCAGGTTCGTGTTCTCGGTAATCTTCAACGATATTCAATTCAATGTGTGCTGTCACTGAATATGTTCAATGAAAAGATCTTCCTTTTTCTATACTACTGGTTCATTTTGGTTGGAATATTGACAACGATCGACGCTATCAATCTTGCCTATTCCACCCGATTCAATTCACAAAAACTGCAGTTCGTTCGGAAGTACGTCACTACGCAACTATTGTGTGGAAGGTTTCACGACGAAATCCATGAAATAAGGAAATTTAAAACTTACAAATCTTCTCAACATGAGGGTTTAAAAAATTGTTTTCATCTCCATTTTAATTCCCTCATGCGAAAAGGATGGCTTGAGGTCCTTACAAATTCTATTATATGCCATGTAAGTCACGACAATGTACCGGGTGCGGTCCATTGCAGACTTTGCCACACAAAAAAAGGCACAATTTGATTATGCGAACAAATGACACACTCCAACTCCGCCCATTTTATCTCCACAACACTGCCTTCAAACGAGGGAATGATGTAGTGGAGAGGAGAAGGGCGGAGGAATATCAATGAAGACACAGCGAATGCTCGAATTCTGCTTATTCCTTTCTTTCGTGGAAATTTTACCGATATTATTCGAAGCAACAGTCTCAGCTGGACATTTACCCTCGAAACTGATGCAGTAGAACGATGCGCTAGCCTTAGTCAAGAACATTGGAACATTAGCGGTTGAACAAAAACTAACTTAGAAAAGCCGCGAGGAAGCGAATTGAGCGCTTTAAAAGTGGGCGTTACCAAATATCTCCGTCAGATATTTGGTAACGCCCTCTTCGAAAGTGATAAAGTCGCATGCTAGCGGCTTTCTAAGATTAGATTTTTGGTCAGTCACACTTTCTACAGGGTGGGCAAAATTACCGGTGCACCTATACCTTTGGATGTTTTAACACTTCTCGGAGATTTTCCTGTTTCACTCGCTTGTGATATGTTGCCTGGAGGTTGCGTAATTCCTACGTACTCGAATACAAAATGGTCCGTCGTCCTGGCCTACGGAGCGCGATCATCAAACTTCACAACGACGGCAAGCAAACAAGAGAAATTGTGAAGATCCTTTCCGTACCTCGAAGGACGATTCAGAATACAGTACAACGCTATGAAGAACTGAAGACCGAAGAGGACAGGGAAGGAAGAGGACGTCTCACAACAGCTACGAGTCGGAAAAATGTGAGGCTCGTCAGAGAAAGAATTCGAAGGAACGCCAGGAGATCGATGCGCCAGATTGGAGTGAGGAGGTCAATGAGGAGGATTGTCAGAAGTAAGCCAAGGAAGTTCTCCTATCACTTGCAGAAATGCCAACTCCTGACGGACATTATGAAGAAAAGGAGATTGGAGAAATGCAAGAAGTTGCTGCAGCGATTCACGGTGGCACGCGCCCAAGACATCGTCTTCAGTGATGGAAAGATTTTTACTCTGAATCCAGCCTTCAACTCCCAAGATGAAAGGATTGTTGCAGAATCACTTGCTGATGCTACCACCAAGGCAAGACTTCAGTAAAGAGCAAAACACCCACAATCCACTCTTGTTTGAGGTGGAGTCACCTCTACGGGGGAGACCCCACTTGTTTTTCGTTGAAGCTGGTGTAAAAACCAACGCAGAGGTTTACAAAAATATCCTGGAGGAAGTTCTCAAGCCGTGGGCCAACTCTCATTTCGAAGAAGCCTACTGGTGCTTCCAGCAGTATTCTGCTCCAGCATACAAAGCAAAGATGGTCCAGGAGTGGTGCGCCGAGCACCTGTCCGACTTCATCAGACACGAGGAATGGCCCTAAACTTCTCCCGATCTAAACCCGATGGATTACTATGTGTGGTCCATCTTGGAGAGCAAAGCGTGTTCTACCACACATCCAAACTTGGACTCTCTTGAGGCGGCGCTTTCACAATCTTGGGACGAAATCGATGACCAGTACCTGCGTGCCACATGCGAAGCATTTGTCAAACGTCTGAAAGACTGTGTGAAGGCTAAAGGGGATCATTTTGAGAAGCATTAACATTCTTTGTATTGTCATGTTTGTAGTAAATAATATTGATAATTAAAATTGGTTTGTGAGAATTATTGTCAAAATGCCATTGGAAATTTAGTGCACCAGTAATTTTGCCCCACCCTGTATGTTCTTGACTAAGACTAGCGCATCGTTCTGTGGGCTTAAAATTCAACTGATAATCATTTCAATATTAATTTCTCGACTTGAGCCTTTACAAACTCACCTCCAGATTTATCAAATCGACAGCTGACGAGGGGGACATAATGGACGACTTTTGTGAATATCAAGTGAATTCTGACATGATTGTGATATTGAACATGATCGGAGCGCACGCTAATGATGTCATCTCTAGTGAAGTCCTTCAACAAATGTGGAAGAATTACAAGTGAGGAACCATTTTCGTCTTCCTTTTTTCAATATCTCTAACGATACCAAATATCTTGGAAAGATAAGTGCATGGCGCATTCCAAAGAAGCCAGCTAAAACCATAAGAACTGAAGCTATTTCCATTCAGGAAACGACGAGCAGAAATTGGACATGATCTCACTTTTCCGGAGAAGAAAAACGGCGATGTAGAGGAGTCAAGACCATTAGTGTTTGCATAGCGAACGATAACGATTGCGGGAAGATTAAACTGCTCAATAAAATGCCCTCCACTCATTTTGTCAAATTTACCATGCAGTATGTAGGAAATTGAAAAAAAAGGATGGCACTAGTCACTCAATTGCTCACAAAATTTATTTTCGAGCTGTACAAATATGTCCTGTTGTCAAAAACGCCTGAATATATGGCCCTCGAGAAATGCCTCGGAGCACATCCCACGCTTCAGGCTTGGTAGATGTGGTGCTTCCTTCCATTTTCTCTGTCATATCGAACGAGAAAGCCTACCAATGAGAAAGGCGCTTTACTACAACAAACTCCGCCCATGCCATTAGCGTAGAATGTGACTCTTCAAAAGTTAATATACATAGACGCACTGGCGCCTTCTTCCACAAACGCCGTGCGACCGTTCTTAACTTCAGTACCTAAGCATATCTTGATGGCATAAAAATAAAACCAGTAACAAGAAAATTTGAAAAAAGCCTAGTATTTTACTATTCATTCTTATTACTTCACCTAATTGAGAGATACACGTACTTTTAAATGCTGTTGGCAAACGCTAATGACTACTACCGAATGAAAATAAAACGAGACACCCTCTAAAGTTTGGCAGCTTAGAAAGGCAAGAAATTCATCTAATCCAAAATCTCGCCGTCTTCAACTTCATCCTCATCGACCACTACCAAATCGATGTCTGAGACCACTAAAGCTTCTTCATCGTCATCAACGGAATTCTGCGCATCGGACTTAAGCGATGACGTTGACAGTTTTCTCCTTTTAGGGCTCGTATTAGGAGATGGAGGATGATTAGATTTCCTGGGAGATTCGTGACGAATCTCTTCCCTGCTGTGATCATGTCGCTCATCTGGAAATACTATCAAAACAGTGCCGATCCATACAACTAATGGCAATAGCACTTACTACGTGACAATGTGGCTCGATCTTTGTGTGAACTCCTCGGCCTTCTGGGCTCTTTCGGATGGTAGTTCGACACTGCAAGACAACGAAATGACAGATAATTAAAAGCAGCAGTAATATAATTTATGGGTGAATATGGGAAGCAATATAATCACATCGAAAAAATTAAAGTAATACTAAAAATGAGATTAGTTTGATTATAGCAACTTTCTCATAGAACTTTAATGCTAGGAAAAACTGAATTATCACAAGGTTTCCGAATATTAAAGGCAGTGACAGCGATGGCTAGAGGTCGCTGCGGTTTTTATGATGTTGCTCAACGCCATTGGTGGAAGAGCGTGAGGAGGCGGTCCCAACCACATTCCCGGACGCTTAACACGTTGGCGACCGTGTGGTATGATGTCATACCACACTCTTGCGGCCGTGTGAGACCGTGTGACATGATGCCACACCACAGTCTTTTCTAAAGCGGTTTTCAAACATTTCAGGTTGGTCATTTATGTGATGTATACGCCATGCTTAGACATTGTTAAAAAACGCGTGGTCCCCGGAAAGAAGCTTCGGTAAATGGGCTGCCGAGCTTCTGGAGAAATATGCGAATAATGATCAGTAGCCGCACTTTTTGTGCTTATGCCTAAAGCAATCGGTGAGAAAGAATTTGTTATAGTAAGTTGCTACAACAGGTGACGACACATTTGGTATTAGACGAAGTATACGCGCTCTCCTTCAGTTCTGCGTAGTTTCGCCGTTTCTGTGTTGTCTGTGAATGTTTTTATCTGCCTTTTTCATTTTTTCCCTCAGATTTTCGAGTCTGTGAGTGGTTTTCGAAATGTAGGCCCATTTGCAATTCAACAATTACTCTACATGCTCAAGGTACAGACAGGTACTGGGGAGTGACTTTAGGAGGGCAACCTCCTACTGGCACATCAGCTTTGGCCCTTTCAACATGATCTCAAATGGGAATCGCTAAAAGGACCGAAATCGCAAAATCTGACACCTATCACACAAGAAGGATAACAAATGAACAGTTCCCCAAAAAATGGTGTCCTCGTGGGACCGTGTGACATGATGCCATACCACATTCGCGTGGTCAAAATAATGCGCGCGGTCCCACACGCCAGACAGCGAAAATGAGCGCGGTCGTCAACGTGTTAAAGAACCAGCCCACCAGTGACGCTCAGTGACATCATCAAAACCGCACCACCCTCCTGCCATCGTGACTACTGCCTTCAGTAGATCGTGAGAATGAGGGGCCGAGATAATTGACACAACGAGATGTTGCGAGAATCAAATAAAGGACCAAATCTAGCTCATGCCAGCTGATCATCCTATTCTGTCGGTATCGGATGGTTCCTACGAGACTCATTCTTTGTTCTATCGAACCAATAAAACTGTACAGGGTCTCCCAAAATTATGGGCGCCTGTACACGGCAATTTATTTCAAGCCTCTGAGCAGAGGATGCTGAATGAATTTATATATGAGTTAACTTGCGCTATGTACAATAATGTGGAACAACCAGATTTCCTAATACTCTCCGATGCGACGAATGCAAGCCTGAAGTTGCTCCTTGGGCTTTGTGCACGTTGCACGCTGGAGTTCCTGGTCTATTCCCTCTCAGGTTCCCTTCATTGTTACTTCCAGTGGATCATGATGTGATGCTGAACTCAACGCACCTTACTCTCACTCCACCACCACACTGAGAGGTAAGATGGGCACAAACCTAGTGAAAATGATAGACATCCTTCCTTGCTAGAAAATTGAGCGACTGAACCCAGCACCACTCTAGCCAGCAATTTTTGACCCTCCGCTACTTGTTGGTACCGTTAATGAGATGGCACGCCTGCCTATAATGTTCTCCGAAGACCATCTGCCCCATCAACGAATTTGATTCTTCCATGTTCCTTGCCATTCTTCTGAAGGGGCGTCGGGGTCACGGTAAAACTCAGAGCGGAAAATTTCAGTCACCTTTCGGCGAAATGGCTAAGCTTTCTCCCTCCCTCAGGCTATGCATAATGGACACTGATCCGTAGTATCGTATGATAATCATCCGTGTAGTCCTTGTGAAAACCACAAATATTCGTCGTTGTCCTTCATTGGGGTACCTGCCTCGTGCATGCGAGTGCCTGCAGGTCGCAATGAAGGATCTTCCGCTCTCCAAAAAAATAGTAGGGATTTCACTCCTCCGAGCAAAAGGATTACAAGAAGGTCTTCATGCGGAACTAAACATTAGCAAATGTGGTGGGAACAATCGAGTACTTTTGCTGAATAACTTTTTGAATTTCGGCGCCCATAATTTTGGGACACCCTGTATACACCTTTGTAGTTTCATTTCGCGATTCTTCATTGATTTTCTAAATTTTTCATTCCTATGTAATCTCACTTAGGCCTGTGTCAGGCTTTGCGAATCCAGCGATTCAATTCGCTAGCGAATCGCGGGGTACGAGCGACGCGCCAGCGGTTCGAACTATGCACCAGGGTTTCGAACGACGTACCAGCGAATGGACAATGTTTGGAAGTGGCGGAGTCCCACTCGTTGGTACGTTCACCTTCGTCACTTTCTCAGGCTCACGTGGGCATGAGTAAGTGACAGGGCATGAAAGATCGGGAAGTGGCGAAAGTAGCCACTTGCCCGGACTTGTGGAAGAAGTGCGAACGAGGAAAAACCCCGCCAATTCCAAATACTGTCGAGTCGCTGGTGCATCGCTCGAGTTGCTGGTACATCGTTCGATTCGCCGGTGCATAGTTTGAACAGCTGGCGCATCGCTCGTATCCCGCGATTCGATAGCAAACCGCTGGATTAGCAATGTCTGACACCGGCGTACACGAAGTAATAAGGTTCGCTGGAGGAGCAAACGACACGAAACAGTAACATACCCCTCATCAAGGTGGAATATGTGGGGCGCGCGAGATTTATTAGTGGAGATTTCGAGCAATCGCCTCTCCCACGTGGCATACAGGGAAGGGGTCAAGCGATTCGATACGTATCACCTTAAAAGTGCGCTCAGCGAATTCCACGCGTACAGACAAATAAGACGGCATGAGTGTGGCACATCACAAAGCGGGATTGCTCAACGCAGGGAAATTTACTTTTAATTATTCCGTCCTCGACCAACAACGAAACCGAACTCACGGTCTCTTGTACTACGGACATGTTCAGCACGATGGCTTAATTCGAGCGGGGGCCGTTGAGCCGGTGAACCTCGTTTGGTGTGGTATTGATCGCGAGATTTCTTAACAGCATGATGACGGCGCGACCTCTCTGGAACAGAACCGGTCCTTTGTTATCGTCATTACAAGCACTAAGTCATAACGTGCGAGTAATCAAGAAGATATATGATTCCGAGCGTTCACCACAGAATAACTTTGGCACCTACCAAAGCAGCAGTCTCCATCGATTCAATAGAGCCCGCGCTAGTATAAAAAAGCATTGGACTTGTCAAGAGCTCTTTCACCTCAATATTTACCACGCAACATAAAAACGCGCAGAGTCTCACCTGCATCACTCAACTAGTTTACCTAACTGAAAAGGTGGAACACTTATAGATCACATTTTCATTTTTATAACAAATTTCTATGAAAATAAGAACGCGAATGGGCGACTCACGAATACGTTTTACACAGCGCTGTTCCAGAGGATGTTCAGCATTCAACTAATAGAATTAGATATCACAAACTAAAAAAATTGAAATAGTTACCAGAACGATCCCGGCTAGGTTCAACTGAGCGAGTAGAGTGGACGTCCTTACCATCATCATCATGTTTCACCGAATCTTAAAAATGTCCGCAAAGAAGGTCAGCTCCACAGATTCTACGAAAAGCCGTTTTCGGAGCCTGGGGGACAGCCTCACTCAAGCAAACAGCTGGTCACACAGTCAACAAAAACAATGCAAAAAAACTCAAAAAGTAGCGCCCATGCGTGTTGAAAATAATGATCAATGAATGGCTAACCTTTGATTGGAACGTGATCTCTTCTAGACTCTTGCTTCTGAGAATCTCCATGCCTATCCTGTTTGGAATCTTTACAGTGAATCCTTGATCTTGATAGATTCTTCAATGGCGCAACATCGATATGCCGCTCACTTTGCGACATTTCCTCTGTTCTTTTGTGTCGCGAATTGTCCACTCTATTACTTTTCCCTCGATCATCTTTCTGATGAGCAACGTTCTCTTTTCCAGAGGTTTCAGCGGAAGATCGACTATCAGTATTTCGAGCGATCTCTCTGCCAGAACTATTCATATCCTTTTTCTTGGTTTTCTCTGGATTCACGGGTTGATAATGGCAAGAATTCCAGCTCCTCTTGTGAAAACTATCTGTTCGAGCCCGTTTCCCAAGATTCGCGTCTGCTTTCTGAGAAGGCTTCACGCTAGAATCATCTCTAGAATCATGTGCACTATGATATCGAGTAGATGAAGTTACAACTTCTTTGTGCTTCTCAGTTTGCGTATTTTTCAAATCTTCACGATCACCGCGATCACCACTGGAATTTCTAGTTCCATCTCTAACTTGCTTCAGATGATCTTTCAACCTCGACATGTCTCTTGCATAAGAAAGGCCTTCTGAATTCCCTCGATGATCCTTACAAGTAGCCATCCGTGCACCGTCAGTGTTTGGCACCTCTATGGATAAAGTCTCTTTCAAACTATTGATAATCTCGGTACAGGTTCCAAACGGCAGCTGATCATTGGGCAGTTTTACTTTCCTCTCGGAGTCTTCACATAACCTGTCAGCGCTCGAAGTTGATGGTGACTCTGGAGGAAAAATCGGACTCATCCATCGCTCCCTAGTCTTATTTTTCTTCATCGTTCTGTCACGCCTCTTATCAGCTGCACGTGCCTTCCCTACATCGCCGGATTCTCCTACTGTGTCACTTGAAGCCGGCTGTGGTGCTGCAGAACTGCTGTGCGATGACCTTGACTGACTTAGACCTCGCCGAGTACTGATCACGACTCTCTCTTGCTTGGTCTCAGATTCTTTCTGCTCACTAACAAGTTTGTGGAGGAGACTGCCTGTCGTCGTCAGATCAACCTTTTCCTCAGCTGGGAGCTGAAAGACACAACCATGAAAACATGTAATAGAAAGGAAGGGAGCTGGTGAGAAGTTACCATTGTAGGGAGACCATCGCTATTTTCATCCAGCCCATTTACCGTTAACCACTCCGACATCTCGTCCAAAGAAGAGAACTCAACTTCGAGGGCTAGTTTTCCACGGAAAATCTTGAAAAATTGAACATAGAGTATTTCAAAAATGCATGAACAGTTCAAATAGCTGGAAGAGAGAACGAGATTTAAAGTACAAAACCACAGCTGGGAGAAACCTATTCTTGCATGACTTCTCTATGTTTCTAGAAGATTCCAGATAAAGCGTGAATGGGAAATAACCAAGTCGGAAGGCAGGCAGGTCTCCTAAGGGTGCGGATGTAGCGTGTTTTGCGGCGAAGAGTATGCCCCAGCGCCGCACACACCGCAGCACGCCCTCACCGCCTGACTCTAGCCGTTGAGCAGAAACCGATAGCGTAAGAGAGGGCAGTACCGATAAGAGCCGCATCGATGCAGAAATCTAGGGGCAAAGAAAAACCCCTATTTCTCAGGTTGTGGGCCATTTTCATAGTTTTTCCTCTTATGCATCTCAGTCCACCTCTTCCGTCACTTCTAATGAACACTCTCTCCATCGTGAACTCCGTCTTTATTTGAGAATTCGAGGAAAAAATCCAAAGCGAAAAAGAAAAGGCAAGTCATGCTCTAATCGAACGCTTTGATAAACAAGGAACCTACTTTGACATATTTTGGAAGTATCCGATTCTTCCTCTCTGGTTTAAAATGGAACAAACAAGCAGGACATTCCAAGAGACCGCTGGCTTCAAGCCTGAATAAGTAGGTAATGGAGGGAACTACACGGAGAGCCAAAACGTACAAACTTTCGTTTGAGTGTGGTGTTCTCCTGCTTCAGTTCCTTGATGTTCTTGCGAGCTGTGATGATTAGCTTTCGCATGTTATCGGCGTATATTCTGAGCTTCTCTTCAAACTCATTTTTACTCTAAATGATGGACAGATTTTGAAAACAAGAATGAAGTTTGAACGTATAATAATAACGCTAAGAGAAGCCAAAATCTTGTGAGAGCCACAATTTTGATGTGCTAAGCAGTACGTAGGTACCATGTTATATATAAGTCAAATTCCTCAACAAATACCTCTACATTTTCCTCGCTGCCTTCAGAATATGACGCCACTCAACATTGTCGACGAGCTAGAGGAGGCCTACAGTCAGTGTCAAGCGCTCGTTTGGGAATCCTCGACGGGGGGAGGTCGTTAGACTCGGGATGAACATGATCACAGCAGCGGTCGCCTTCCGACTCAGTGGCTGGCAGGGGTTCAAAAGTGAATAGGAACCGCTACACGCGCTTTATGTCGAGTGCACGACGCGTCTCCGAGTTTTCCATTTCCCCATCGGCCGTCTGCATGGCAACCCTACCTGCTCGCAGTTAAAACAACTGTGATCAATAATTCCATTGCATAGCCGTTTCAAAAATTGATTAGTTGAGACCAATACCGGTGTAAGTTAAAGCTTCTTGTAGTAAGAAGACCAAACTCGTAGTTTAAATTCTGGGCTAAAAGTTGACCACTACATCCAGCAAGGCGATGACGAGTTTTTGCCAAATACTTTCAGCTGTATGGGCATGCATAGTCGGTCGTCGACACCAGCGATCGTAACTGTGGCACAGCACTAGATGCGTATCGATCGTCGTACTTGCCTGAGAATTGGACGACCAATGCAGTGTAGAGGGGTGGCGTACGTGCGAAAGAAAAGAATGAGAATGTGATGGAAGAAGTGATAGGGTGCTAGAGGGAGAGAATGTATAAAGAGTCATGAAGTCGGAATCATTCTACCCCTCTCCCGTGTGTACAAGCACTCTAACTTGCAGTTAGAGCAGTCAGACAGTAGCGATCGTTGCTGTCGGACGGCCGACTGCATGGGCCCTATCGGCGGGGCAATGTCGGGTTTCAATAAATCAGACGTCGATGCAAATTCTTCCGAAAACGCTCACTTGTCTGGAATTGGAAGCCCTGAAAGACTAGAATATACGACCTTCTTAATTGTACCGATATAGACTGAGCCATTTCTATTGCCGAGTATGGGCAGAGTTCAGAGGGGTTCTGCATGCTGATGAAGAAGTCTAGGATCTCTCCGAGTCCAGACCCACCGCTGCGTATCATGACTGCCTAACGGAATCAGACCGTTGCACATAGAAATGACTTCGACGGAATCCATCATCAACTCCGCCCCGCCACGCTAACCCCGCACACATGGACGCAGACACCGAAGAATCAAGGCTTTCCAAATGCACCCACTAACAAACCCAGCCCCAACTCTGACATTGTTTTTGTCAACGACCATTATGCATTCTAGTATTCATTTGAAGTACGCCGTTGAGTTTCCATTCAGGAACATAAGTTTAGCAAAAATTGATTACGTCAGTGTTGAAGTGGAATGAGAAGGAGTGATTTTTTTGCTCACGACCAACCCTTCCCCACCACTCTGTAGCACATGATTTAAGCTAAATGTTAAATAACACAA
>KZ345655.1:65129-80206 GCA_002352805.1 Teladorsagia circumcincta
CTAATTCTTTTAAGCTTCCCGAAGACGTGACGGCTGAATTTTCCCGACTTTCCTTCCACTCACTCTTCAGCAACGATGTCTCTGATAGAGGTAGCGCTCTTCTGTTTTTTTTTTGTCATAAGTTTTTCCTCATTTTCGATGGAAACTCGTAAGTTGCTGTAGACTAAAAAGCTATTCTGCAGGTTACCTGCTTCACTATCACTCCTCATTGAGCCCCTTTATCCGCTGCAAGAACCGTAATGAACAGCTGTAGTACTGGATTTGAATTTTAAGAACGTTGCCCTGATGGCCGCGATCGCATTGGTTCTGGAGGGGTATAGAGGGGACTTGGGGTGCTCGGTAGTACGCCAATGAAAAAGCAGAGAAAATCCGTCAAAGGATGCAAAACGAGCCCCCTTGTAAGGCCGTCCATAGGCACTCACGGACGAGCAGAGACTAAGACAGCGGACGTATGGACTAGTTTACCGCGATGCGTTTGGTGCCGCAATACCAAAGCGTGCTCCTTCGAATTGCTCCAGTTGTGCAGCTGCTGACAGCACAGCTCCTCTAAATCACCTACTGAACTCAGACGGATCGTTTTCGGGACGGAGGGCTTTCGAAGTCCTGCTCAGCAACCAGCGCAGTGCTATACCTCGTTTGCTTGGCAACCAAATAAATGCTTCATGTGACGCGTGTACTCTCCCGATGCCTTATCTCTTCATCGTAATCGCTACCCCTAAGGAATAACGTAATGGTGTGAATATCCCATCTTTTTTGAACTTTGTTTGCCTTTACATATACAAAAAAAGAAAGCCTTCATGCGTTACTTTCCAGATATCGATTCTGCTCTACAGACCCTTTCTCGGTTCCCTCCTTGTGAGGTACTGATTAGAGACGCGCTTTTGTCCTATCTCGATGAATCACATTCTTGTAAGCCTTATTCACTGGAGAGGTAGTTACCGTTTCATGTTTTCTTGAAGATAAGAACTTACAAATGAGTTTTCAAAATAGCTTGTTTTTAGTTTACAGCGTGTTGGGATTGTGTGCACACAATTACTCTATTCTGACAGCCGGTATCGCGCTCTTCTACCTACCCAAGACGAACTTTTGTCTATGCTAACAACTTTCGACGTATATGTGAGTTTCTAGCATTATTGTATGTATTTTCATTTTACTTTTTCAAAATAAAGAAGCAGCGTTTCGGGTGGTTCCCTTTCGCATACATCGAACTCGTTAACCACATTTTTCACGTTTACGGGTCTCCGTGCGCCGTCTTCTTCTAATCACTGAAAAGAGTCACTGTGTTGGTGACACTCATACTGTTCCACTCAACACGTAACACTTTAGATGCACCTGTCAATTTAATTAATGATAAATAATCTATGTAGACGGCTTTTGGAACCCAAAATTCATCTATTTTAGGTCACAAACGATGTGGTAGCCAAGTATGGATTATTTGGTGATCCTTTCGAGAATGGGAAGGAATCGTCTGGCTCTGAGGAACAATTATTGATCATCCTTGAAAAAGCGGCTCGAAGGGCACTCATCTACCTCTGTATAGATTGCGAAGGTTAGAGTACTTGATTGTGGTAGCCTTTTTGGTGTTCTGCGCTGAAGAGTAGAGGGAGCAGTGACAGCGTTAGCGCACGTCTGGTTCGGGGTGAAGTAGTGGTTTGAAGTACAGCGGTGTTACCAGCTCAAATGAACCTTTTCCCTCGAATCCTGAATCCACCTTGAATCCTTTGGATATTTTATGTAATGCTCGGGAATTTTTCGGGGGTAGATTTTGAAGAATTGTGTATTATAATTATTTCTACAGATAGAGCTCACGATGTGTCTTTGGCCTATGCTGCTGCAATATTCCCTGTTGCGCAGTTGTTCTATGATACACGATGGCGATGCGAAGCGAAGACTGAACTCCTTTCCGATGTCATAAATCGTTGGCATCAAGTATTCCAGGTGTGAGGCTTTAGTTGTACTCTCGATTGAGCGAATTGGGGGTGTTTGTTTCTTCTCTAGAACTCAACTGTTAATGTAATACTGTAACCCTATTCTATATTACAGTTGTTTTTTTAGAAAACGGCTCTGGCGTCATCTCGAGCCATTTCTGCCTTGATAACGCTGCCATCGTCACCTGCCACGGCTCAGATGACTCTTCACCATCTACGTTTTTCTACTCATCCTCGGCTTCCACTCTCATCATGGAATGAGCCCGAAAGGAAGGTGGCTTGGTTCTGGGCACTGCAGAATGATTGCTCGGAACTGAACCTGGGATCACTGGATCAGTGGATAACTAGGTTAACTTGTTTTTTTTGTGTTTCTTACTCAAAAATTGGCTCCGAGACTTTGCGATTATAGCGGCGGCAGTTTGCCAACAGCAGTTTGTATGAGGTTTGATTCTCGCGGTTGCTGAAATTGCTGAAATTGTAAAGCAGTTCACGAACGAATATAAACTTGCTCTTTGATAACCATCTCCAGCTTTTACCCTCACCTTCCTGTAAGCATAATCCCTGCTCACCCTACCCTGGCCCCAAGCTAACCCTAGCGTAGGGTTAGCATGGGAAGGTCGGAATCAGGGTAGGGTAAAAATCCTATGGAAAGTGAATTATGCATGACCCTTATCATTGGTGGAGAAACATGTCAAGTGCTACAGAAGTACATCGACTGCTCGCCTATTTGTTGTGTACTGCGGACGCGGTCATAGGCGTTTATATCTTGGATGTTGTTTTAGGTTCCATTCTGAACCAAAGTTCGACTTCTTGTCGCGAATCCATGAACACGTTCAGTCTGATATGTCCGAATGGGAGGACTCAATATTCAACGCCAGGTATTTTCTTATAGATTTTTTTATTCTATTCAACGCCAGGTATTTTCTTATAAATTTTCTATTCTATCAATTGTTTCACCATCTCTATTGTAGTTCGTTGGATTCACCGTCTTGGCGAATAAGTGCGCTATGTCTGCTTGCTGCGTTAGACGTTCTGGATGAAGTGACGCTACCTTCCTTGCCTGCTGAATTGCTAGATTTCATTATGTGCGGATTGGTGACAGCAATGGATGTGGGTTTTGGTACTGATGTCTAGCTGTTTGATGAGCAATTTGAAAGTTTTCCAGAGCTGCGATGAACGCATGGGTGCAAAGGTCGAAAATGCGCCTCAACTGGAAGCACTAGCTGGCCTAGCTTTACTGGTATTCAGTAAATGCGATAAGTTAAGCTGCCATAATTACGGCAATTCATTTGATTCGGTGAGTTGATTAGTCAACTTTATTTTCGCACTAACAGCAAGTAAATATGCGAGTGTTTAGGAATGGCCAAACTTCTTTCTCCCAACAATGGCGCGTATTGTTGTGCGATGGTTCACTTTTCTTGAAACTGGTAAGAAATAATTAATCATTATTAGTTTTTTTGTCAACATTAGTATTACTCAACATTTTTCGGCTCTGAAGTAGGCTTGCGTATCACCTCCATCCATCTGAATTGCGCATATTCTGTCCCGCTTGGGGTAAGCGGGGCTAGCGCGGCAGCAGAAGGGCAGATTGGTCGATGCCTAATTTGATGATGAAGTTTCACTTTTGAAACTGATTTTGTGAAGAAAAAAAGCTCGAACCCTTCTGTAAAGGAAGTTAGAACAAACTTTGGAAAGAAAGCTACTTTGAAAAGTATGAAATATGATTCGTTTGATTCGATCAGGAGAACAAACCCGTCTCATTGATAGCGTCTTTGTCGCTGTGTACGGCAGTACTGCGAGACGACTGTTTTCAGACAGTCGACCAACATTCTTCGTGAGAAGTTTAGTGGATGCATTGTTGCGCATCAAGCAGCTGCCAGACGATTTGTCACTGAAAACAAAGCTTTGCCCTGAGTTGGATAAATTCGGGTGAGTATGGCTCTGCCAAATTTTCATGCATCTTATGATTACTGCTATGCAAGTGACCGAAGCTTGCGGTCGCACAGCCTTTCTAGCTAGGTGTCGCACTCGTATACAAGCACTTCGTGCAGTTTTCATTCAAGATTGCTCCACTTCATATTGAAATGGCCAAGAACCATTCGCATACAATTTGTTCCAAAACACTTGTATTGATGCAGGTACGATGCCATCCACCAAACCCTGATCATTCATGCGGAAGATTTGCTCCCATCGGACAGCACGTTCATTCAATTTACGGCCTTGCACATGCTGAGGATGTAAGTTTGAACTGCGTGCTAAATAAAGAACTTTTGCGGGCATCATTATTTTAGTTTATCTCCCGTAATGTACAAGCAAGAGAATGGCCAGTGGATGGAGGAAGAGAAGGTGTGGAGGATTTCATTTACATCATGTCACGAATCATTATGTCTGTCCATCAAAAAAATACATCATCCTCTGTTCCAGGTTTCATCAAGCGGACCACGTCGTTTGATTGTACCTGATACACTTGCACGAATGATTGACACGGCTTTCGGTTGGCCATCAATAATGGCTTTTGATGCTGCACTTATGCCTCTTTCGGTAAATATTTCAGTGCATTTCATATCCTTCATCATCTCGTGGCTGACTCTCAGTTGGTCGGTTCAAGACGCATGCCGTTGCTGGGCAGGATCGGAAGGCCATCCTGGCGCAGAAACGGCAGGTGTTCCGAGAAGCATTGCTCTATATTGGGGTCATCAGGGGCCGTATCCTATATTTCCCTCTAAGGAGACGTCCCCCGCCGCTGGTTCTATCCTAATGTTGGGGGAGACTGGGTTGCGTCATAGATCCACCATTAAAAGTGTGATGTTGCAGCTCTCTCCCTTGTTGAGGCGTTTTTTTTTCTCGAAGCGGTCTCCCTGTCTGGATTGTGGAAACTCAGTGTGGCTGGTCCTATGACGCAACCTTGTTTCTCCTAACTTCAGGATAGAATCACTGGCAGGGACGCGTCCCTCTAGGGGAAGGCTAGGATACGGCCCAGGATGCTATAGGCGCACTCGTTTGCTCGAAATGTTTGAAGTGTCCTATGGTTACCGTACTTTTTAAGAGCTGTATTTATTCGGACGAAGAACGGGTTGCTTACTGTGATGCCTTACTTCATTCTGTGTCAACTATCCTGCCTCAAATTCTTGCTCGATGTCCTGAAGACATTCGTGAGTTCGAATGGCTTTAAATTCTTAGAAAATGCTGAACCCCACTACATGATTTCAGCGAAATCCAAAGAATCGGAATATTTCACCTCACCAAATCTCGAGTTCAATACCGATATTTACTCAAGATATGCAGCGAATCTACTATATCGGTAGGTGCACGTGATCGGAGGTTCATTTTTGGGAGACAGCTGCAGAACCTAGGGAATGTGAAAATCCAAATCAACAAAAATTGTAAAAATCTTAGAGCATACGGAAGCTCTAAAAGGGAGTATGAGTGCGTAGCCGGGCTGGTGACTTTGTTGCCATGCATCGGTGAACTGGTTTTCGTGACATCCAGTCCCCATGGAAGCTCTGGCTTGAGGTCGCACACTATTTTTCTCGTTCCCATCGGTGAAGGAAGAAGAGCATTTCAATTCTTGGTGAATATAGAGTTGGACAGGGCCACTCCATTCTTCTCTGTGGCCATAAGGAGAAGGAAAGGTTGTTGACATCGCTAGGTAAAAAACAGCCGGTCCTCAGACGGCTTCTTTGAACGGAAGAGACTTCCGTACAGAGAAGCTATCCGATTAGGACCTGCTGTATCAGCCTGAAACGGCGCGGAGAAGCGATACTGAGCGAAGAGCCGGATATTTCTGCTTTGGCCCATGGGAGAGGGTTGGATGTGGGGGGGGGGGGGTCAGCGTTACAGCAGGTGTACCACTGAAAATGTGCAAAAAATGAATTCGATATCGATGATTTAGAGCATTTCACCGACTCTTATCAAGAAGTTATTTCAAATGAGCGTGTCGTCAAAGTTCTTGTGCTTTCCGCTGGAAACATCCTTATCTTGATCCAAATCGTTTCAAAGCAGAATGGAATGACCTCCAGATCCATTTTCACCGAATTCTTTCTCCTATCTCCTACCAGAACTGTTTAAAAAGACGTATAAGGATTTTATATGTGCCAAGTAATAATGTGCTGAAAGTAATGAAACTACTTCACAGAATAAGAAAGCGATCAAAAGAGGTTTTTTTTCTTACCGTCATTGGAAAGGATATATGGGCTCCGACCTATTTGGAGAACTACGGATAATACCAGAATTGGATTTTCGTAGTCGCTGAGAATGAGGTTGCCTCCCACACATATTGCTAAGTAGTTTAATTGATATTTGCTTTAGTACCCTTGGCAGTCTGCCAGCTGTGGTGCGCAACTGGTACGCAGGTCTTCCGAACACTGGAATGCAGATTGTTAGCAAGTAGGCCTCCAGTAATTGCTGTGTTACTGTATATGTTAGAAAGGCTTCGAGTATGTGAGGTTTGGGTTGGATAATTGAGAAATGGTACCTTTAGATATATTCGACGGTATGTCAGCAAATTATTAGTGGACGCTGAGCTCAAAAAAGTCAAAGTTGCTAATCAAAAGCAGCTCAAGACAGACAAGTCACTGAAGGTTAGTTCACTTTGCACAACCTCTCATTGCTTCACTACCACCTGACAACTAAAGAAAGCCCGGTCTGCGATTGGGGAAAGTTTCGACACATAGTTGGAAGCGTGAGCTTTCCTAGTACGTATACATATTTTCGTGCAAGTGAAATTCACTGAAGTTAGCTGCTCTATGACCCTCGCAGCTATGAAGCTGGTTCAGTACTCATACGTTTCTCCTTGTTATTCCGACATCCGATCGCTGCTTCAGCTACAAATTGTTGCGTTCGTTTCACCAGCGTTTCTAAAACGAGCGTGTGTACATGTGATAACTTCAGATCCGTGTGGTGCCAGTCACTGGAGAGGTTGTAGCCGAGTACACAGTTGAAGAGACGACGATGCGATTGTCAATAGTCATGCCAGCGGACTGGCCACTGTCAGTGCCAACCATCCAAATTGATAAAGCCATAGTACCGTCGGAGAAAGTGAAGAAATGGCTGCTTCAGCTCACAGCTTACTTGTTCCATCAGGTGAGGCTCAAACCTGAGTTTTGAAAACAATTCCTTATTGATTAGCAAAATGAGATTTTTTGTCTTGCTCCGCATCATTAAACATTGTAAGGAAACGATTGTTTGTCGATTATTAAGAATGGATCGACAGTGGAAGGAGTGATGATGTGGCGAAAAAATGTCGATCGAGACGTGGAAGGAGCTGAGGCGTGCACGATCTGCATGATGACGATTCATTCCACTAACCATCAATTGCCAAAGGTGCCTTCTTTGCAAAGCATTCATTTCTACGTCAAAAATCAATGTGTAAATTAGCGCATTTTCTTCACGCCCGCATTACTTGTCATCTTGCATATTTTGCTAAAAGGGCTTAGACTCATTTATTACCCTCTCTCTTATTACACGCTTTGAGACCGACCCGTGCAGTTCCCTGCAGGGGTCGGTCTCAAAGCGGAAGGGAGGAGTAGTTCTCGAATAGAAACCTTATCATCGAGGACCCGTTTGCGTCAGCTAACTGACATTGGAGGGATAGAAAGCTTGACTGGCTACGGTCACCTTGAATCTCTAAAAGTGCCTTTTAAGAACTATGCTTTTGCTTCAGTATAAATTTGCGGCATAAGTAGATTAATCAATCGTCCCATGGAGATTGATTTTCCTTTTTCTCAAAATTTGTGTCATGTAATGTCCATGTTGCAGGTGAAATGTCGTCAATGCAAGAACAAGTTTCATTCTAATTGCCTGGTAAGTTTCGATGTGTTGTATTATGGAATGAGTTTTTGGCTACGTTTTTACATTAGTCAATACGCACAAAATAACTGCATCGCGATCGCATTCGTGACGCTCAAATATCACAGTCGCGCCTTTTATCGACGGATTTCTGTTTTAATTTTACTGAATTATCAGCACTTTGACATGATTCAAAGAGGATTTTTATCATCTCAAATAATTAATTATCAAGTTCTAGTGCTATGAATATCTTGTTACAGTACAAATGGTTTGAATCAAGCAGTCAATCGCCTAGTTGCCCGCTGTGTCGATCAAATTTCGGGTGAAGGATGTCAGTCGTTGTCTCAAGTTTGTTTAGGGTTGTTATTGTAGTTCTTGTTGTTCGGTGACCACAATAGCCACTGATGAACGATATTGCAAAACGGTTACCAGCAGTTCTTGTGATACAAAATTCTATTAATAATATGTACTCAAAAATATATCTGAATAAAGGGGCTATTATTATGTTGTTAAATGTTTTGAATGTACTTATTTCATGCTCTTTTTCGAGAAAATTTTTGCCAATACTGTCAAAAAAAAAACGCCCAAATGACCCCTCTCCCGCACAACCATGCCCACCCCAACTTTCAGAAATACGACCTTCGTGGCACTTTTCAGAATGGATATGGCTGAAGGAAGCGAGCTGGGTGGAGCTGTGTTCCAAGCGTTATCAAACGAAGGACTCTAGATCAGGGCTGAAATGGGGAACGGTGGGACTAAGGTACGGTGAAGCTGTGTTCCGAAGTGGGTTCCGAAGCCTTATCGTGTCATCGATAAAGCCCTTGCCCTTAAGCTTACAACTATCGGCTCATTAGATAGGTCTCCTACGCAATCCACAACTATGCAAGTTTCTCATTTGTCCCTATAGGATTTGTCACTCGGCGCACGGCGACCAGCAAATTTCGGTAAATTTAGCAAAAGAAACAGTAAAGACTTCAAAACTTTCATAAACTCAGATTCCATCCACAACAGCACTCCGAAAAAGGTCCCAATTTTATTAATTGTGATCCCTTCCTACAAATTACCTCCTACGGCGCTCATGTTGTAGGGGTAGATTTCAAAGGACATTTAAAAACCGCTAGTAGGTGGCACCAGTGAGCCCAGGAGATGGAGAAACGCCACAGAGAACGAAAATTGCTAATATTCAGCTCCCGATTCCCTCTTCTTAAGGCCTAGTTCCAAGTCATGTAAGTGGCTCACTTACTTGAATGTCTCCCTGACGACGTGAGCGCCCCTCCTGCTTCCCTTTTAATGGCTCGAATACGACTTACCGCTGAGCTTTCATCATCAGACACTTGCCTGCTAGAATGTCTCAGCCACTGTGTCACCTCTACGCAGGGCCAACCGTCACATTGGTCTGGTTTCAAAGATTTGAGAGATTTTTAATGATTGCCCTCCCTTAGGGAGTCTCGATAAGACCCTACACACCCTCGTGTGTTTAGAGATGTGCTAAAGCGACCTACGCGCGGCTGGGTGGCATTCTCTTCAGTGGCGCGAACAATCCTTTCTTCATCCAGCCGGAAAGGGATCCAAACGGGTTATTTTTTAAAGGACCATTGATCTTCCAATAAGTATAATTTTTTCAGACTTGATATTTCTCGAAATTTCATGCTGCTAGATTCAGAAAACTACCATGATTGTCTAGCACCTTGATTTTTCCTTATTATGGAGTAGAGTTCAGATTTCATAGAAATGCGCAAGTCTTCTTTCGAGAGGTCGTAGTTTTCTCGAATATGAAATTTTGAAATTCCAAGTTGCTCTTTTTCCAAGGTGTACCCAAATTTTTGTGAATATAATTCCCTGCCTCTCAGAGAAACGTCTCGCTGGTCCGCTTTTTGACCATATGCAAATTTTTGGGCTTCGAATTACTATAACTTCCTTCAGATCCGACTTTCTGTAATTCTTTGCCCCTTCAGAAAACTAAATTACAGCTTTATACGGCAATTTGAACGCAATTCAAAATTGATGGACTCTAGAAACTCCCGTTGGGCCTTTTTTTGCTCCCTGAATTTTTCGGGGTGCTCTTCTGAAAACTGGAGTTTCCGAAATGGAGCATGAGAAAGTGATTACAACTTCCTTCGCGATTGATTTTGAGAAAAATTATCTGGGAAAACTGGGAAACTAAGTTTCTTGTGCTATATAACAGGTACTGTAACCTTTGTCGAAAATCAACTACTCCAAGTTAGCCGTTTTCGAAAATTTCTTCTGAGCCTTTAAAAGTCAATTCGCCCAAGTGGTTGCTCCTTCTCTTGCAGAGGCATGGTTAAAAAGATCGGTTTTCTATGGAGCATTTTTTTTTGTCTGAATCGAATATGGACAGATCTGCTGGAAATTCTTCTGCTCTGACAAGGAAAGTCCCTGGAGTCGCCATGGCCATTCGAGATGAGATGTATACCCACGTATGCAACTTGGAACGCTGATCTCGAATCTGGCTTTCAAATCTGCTAAACGATTCGGAGAGAGAAGTTGGGGGGTGGTTTCACCGCTGGGGTCCAGTTCGTAAAGCGAATGGACAACCAAGGGTTAGTGCCTCGGTGGCTCAGCCGGTAAACAATCGGACTCGCAGGGGCAGCACCAGGGTTCGATTCCTTGATGCATGCGGTAGTTTTGCATCTGCCTTAAAAGGATTTTTAAACGTTTGCAAAACAGTTTTTCGTGCCACTTCAACTATTTTTACACCCCAGTAGTCCTTTTTTTGAGCAAGTTTCTGGGAGAAACTTTCACTGTGACTTCTATGAGTATGGTTTCTATATAACTACTAATCTGAAGCTTTATTTAATGCACTTTACTGTGACGCATCAGAAACACTTGCTGACACGAGCATATGTGATAATCCAATGCAAAATGAGTGAAGCAGAAGAGCTTCTCACAGTGTGAGCATCGAATAAAGAAAACTGCAGCCATCACTATCGCACATCCCCTCCAGTTCGGATGAAAAACAGTACTGCACAGGGGTCTCAAATTCACCCGGATAAGCATAGAGGTAGCCCGCGGCCTGCCAGGAGTAGGAGAGAAAAGAGAAGGTCATCCGAATCAGAATCTCTCAACCGGCTGATCGACAGATGGGGGAGAAACCGAAGGTTTCAAAATCCTGGAGCCCGCAAAGAGGTCACCATCTAGCGATCCGCCAAAGATTTTGAATTCTTTCATCCTGAATTTTGAGCGCTTGGAAAGGTTTTTTTAACAGAGTAATGCGGGCAAGAAAGAGGTTTCTCCCAGAAATTTGTTCAAAAAAGGACTACTAGGGTGTACAAATAGTTGAAGTGGCACGAAAAACGTTTTGCAAACGTTTAAAAATCCTTTTAAGACAGATGCAAAACTAGCTAATGCACCAAGGAATCGAACCCTGTTGCTGCTCCTGCGAGTCCGACTGCTTACCGGCTGCGCCACCGAGGCACGATCCACCAGTTGTCCATTGGCTTTACGAACTGCACCCCAGCGGTTAGACCACCCCCCTAACTTCTCTCTCCGAATCGTTTAGCAGATTTGGAAGCCAGATTCGAGATCAGCGGTCCAAGTTGCATACGTGAGTACTCATCTCATCTCGAATGGCCATGGCGACTCCAGGGACTTTCCTTGTGAGATGCGCCATGCACTCGTTTGTGGTCAAGAGTTGAAGGAGCACAAAAGCCGTACCCCTCAGCTATGGTTGTCAGCGAACCGTGTTGAATCTGACCGCTTGATTATGCAAGCCTGAGCCTAGTTCTGCCAGCTCTAACGCATCTGTCTAACATCTCGTCATTTCCCTGCGGTTTTACCCAGTGATGTTTTTCAGACACTTGTCCCCCCCCCTACAGCATTAACCATCCCCTACAATCCTTCATCTGTGAAGACTTTCACGCATTGCGACTCATACGCATCCGACCAGCCCCCTTTCCGTCAGCTAAATACTAGCTCCTTCGTTAGACTTTGACCAACGGACGGTTGGCCCTGCCTTTACGTCATATCTTTCCCATGGCTTCTTACTGCTTCATAAATATACAAGATCTAGTAGCATCATCAGTTTCGATCCACTTTCTTATTGTTGGTAAGTGGACGCTCACACTAACTCTTTTAAAAGGGACTGAGTTGATTGAATATATTCAAACAGACGTTTTGAAAATGATTCCAAAGTTAATGTCTGCTTGATCATCCATTTTTCATTTCCCTGATAACGATGATAGTATTCCAATCAGCAAAAACAAAGCTCTGTCGGATGGGAAGTATGCCTCATTTGCTTAGAACATTCACTCTTAACACAGTCGCGATTTGATGATCGATGAGCAGGCGGCTGCTCGGTTCCCTGCAGGAAAACGGTTGGTTCAACTATTCCTCTTTACATTACAATTTTGCTAAGAAAAGCTATTGCTTGCTACGAGTAAGCCTGAGTTGTGCAGCCAAGTGTGGAACTGAGGATTTCGAGGTTATGAGGGCAGGAAATACGTGTCAAAAGGTTCAAATTGGACAGCAAAGGAGTGGGTGAGAAGGGCAATGTCGACTTTACTTAAAAGGCTCCGAAAAGACTCAAAGAGATTTCACCACCATCACCTGTAGTGTCTATCAAAAGATTCTGGGCTCGTGTAAGGCGCAATTTCGCGAGCGAACGCCTTACCCCCTCCCCTCAAAAAGGCTCTTGAAAGAAGCTTTGGCGCTCATGTCCTTGGGGGGACATTGAAGTTGATGAGTCAATTATTGTGCTTGGGACTAAGCCTTAGGCAAGAACAGGGATCCTGGATGGAAGATGTGAGCAGTATGTATTCTCCTTGATGTTCCTTCCCTGTCCTAGGTTTAGTCCCAGTGTCACTTACCATCGGCCCTTCTGTGATGTCCCCCCCCCAAGGACATGAGCGACGAAGCTTTCCTTGGAGGCGGAAGTTGCACAGAGTACGTGGGCGGGGTTATCCGGTATCGCTTAGGTGTGTGAGCTTGGACTGCGGGATATTGCGACGCATGAAAGGTAGAGTCGGCCCCTTGTGCAGGACAGTGCAACACCTCATTCCTGGAGGCAACTTCAGTTTTCATATAAACAAGACCGGTTCAGCAGACCGATCCTCTTACCATGAAAGAAGAATGATGCAGTCGACGTGCGGGCTGATGATTGATCGAAAGCGTGATTGTGATAAAAAAAAATAGGGGGCGCTATCGCAGGGCACGGGGGCATCCTCTAGGACTTAGCCAAGGAGTGGGTGGTACCGCCGAGGAAATGGAATTGTCCACACGCCCTAACGTCCCGCACCTAAGCTTATGGTTAGTCCCGTTTCCGGCAAAAAGAAGATCTTTCACGCGGTTTCACATTGCCACGGCAATGCCCCCGTTACTTGCTATAGCGCCAAATAGGGGTATGTTATTGCGATTGACACTGAATTGTTTCAGCTTCGGTAACTGGGTGATTATAAAAAGAATTGATGAGGGTGGTTTTGGACAAGTATACAAGGTACGTACTAATTAGATAGAATGTAAAAATTCGGAAAACATCTGCCAGACTTTGGCTACCAGGTTGATTCATTACAGGTCTCAAAAACCGATTAAGGTGTGAAGACCTGTCTGTGGAATACCAGTTGAAATACAGTCGCTAGAACTTCCATGTTACCAGAGAGCACGGGCATGAAAAATACTAAGCTGCTAGAGAATCGCTGGGCGCTCCTGTCGTTGGGGAGGGGGAGACATTCAAAGAGTGAGCCAATTACTGTGCCTGGACTAAGCCTCAAGCAGGGGAAAGGATTCTGTAGAAAGATTGAGCAACATGCGTTCTCTCTCAGCACCCCTTTCCTAGTCCTGGATGTGGGTTCCTAGTGTTGCTTGCATCCGCCGTATGAAGTCCGCCCCCCCCCCCCCCCGCCCCCCTTCTCTGGACCTGAGCGCCAGTTGCTAAATTAGCAAGAATCACCGGGCGTAGAGTGCTACAGCGATGCAAACACGTTACTGTAGATGATGTGCTAATCTCTCTCGTATGAGTATGTACAGGGCGTGGGTTAGTTGGTGAGGGAGGGGGAGCATCGCTGTTTGGACTGAGGCCAAGAGGGGAGAAACTCCGGGAAAATGGAAACTAATCAACACACCCTCTCTTAATCCCTCTCGAAGCTTACCAGGGAAGGTCAACAGGCCGGTCCGGCCATTTGTGATGAACTGTATACCGTTGCACTCGTCTCGAGACGATAACCTCAAAACTGCCTCTACTATCTGCTAAACGATTTTTTGAACGGAGTTATAAAGCAAGGAAACACGGCGGTAGTGCCATGTCTCGCAGGGAAGAGCTTGCGGGAACTGCTCGCAAATTCTTCATACAGGCAACTAATGACAAGTGTAGACATATTAATGAATTTAGAAGCTTTTCTGCCTCATTGACATTGAAAAGCAAAAAAGTAGGCTCTTCGGAAAACCGTTCCCACCACCTCGTGCTTTGAACTACCGCTGCGCTTCCTTGCTTTATACCTACGTTCAAAGAACAGTTTAGCAGATGGTGAATGCAATTTTGAGTTTACCGTCTCGAGGCGAGTGTAACGGTATGCAACACACTGCTAATGGCCAGACCGGCCTGTCGACTTTCCTGGTTAATTCCAGGGGTAGTAGGGTAGGGAGGAGGTGATGGGTATTCGGCACCCAACCTCACCATTATGCCCCTTCGAGGACACCAGTGCCGCTTATGCCGTCCCACGCAAGCGCATTGTACATTGGATTTGCGGCAGGGTGGCGCATCTGACTCATCCAGTTGCTGCAAAGTCGCTTGCTTTCAACTGCTAGACTTGTAACGCGCTAGCTCTCCTCGTTTCCTTTATGGGAGCAAAATTTTGCGGACACTTCTCTGTAACTGGTGCGGCTGCCACAGTATGTACTGATGGCGAGACCGCGCCGCGGGTTCCACGGACACAAGAGATTCACAGCCGTAGATTGAACGTTCATATGATAAAAGACAGAACAGCAGTTGAAAAAGAAAAATAACGCTAATTTCGGTTTAGGTGCAGGACATGGTCACTAAGAAATACGCAGCTTTAAAAGCAGAATCGAATGACATCGAAGGTGGATCTGCGCTTAAACTCGAGGTCAGCTTTTTGCTGTCAGCTGCAGTAGCAAGGAATACCAATCTGATGAACTCTGGCGCACTCCACTTCGTGCTCAGAAAACATTGTGATAGGTTCCTGCCACAGAGTGCAGAGTGGAAATGAAGAGGGATAAAATGGCAGCGTATTCGCTTCACCAGACCGATCGCGCCGCGACTGCGTGCTAACTTGCCATGCAACCTGAACTATTGGGCTGGACCATAATTTTTGGCCGAATTTCGACGCTTTCATTTCTTCAAGTTTTTTCTTTCCTGGAAAACAACTGATCAACAATATAACCACCTTC
>KZ345655.1:96185-115820 GCA_002352805.1 Teladorsagia circumcincta
GCTTAGTTCCAAGCACAATAATTGACTCACTAACTTGAATGTCCCCCCTAAGGACATGAGCGCCTGCTAAGTATTGCGAAATTTGGAAGTTCAGCAAAATCTGGTAAACCTGTTGTGTTAAAGTTGCTTTCGAAGTCGGTCGTTCCATCGTAACATTAGATAGATATCGATCGTTCGATCGTTAAGACTGGACGTGCTGGGCGATCGATACATATCTAAGGTTGTGCGATCGCTATGATGGCTACGATCGGACGACCAGCTGTGAAGGCGTCCTATTGGAATTACTAAGGAGAGGCACACCTATTTGGTGATCATCACATCAAAGAAAGAAAACTAAGCTGAATTTAAACAGCTGGAGATTGAGAAGTGGATAAAGCACCTCTTGATCAGACAGACTAATGAAACAAGCAACAATAAATCTGCAAAACAAAAAATATTATTCACCCCATCAATGGAACAAATCCATCGATCAGCCTCCTCGTCAAATCTTAGCGATTCATCGTGTGCAGGCGATAGACCGTAACCCTCGTCAGCTTCCTCTAGCTGAGCATCCTCGCCCATCTCCTGAACGAAAAAATGAGTAGTCAGTAAAAGGTAATTGAAGAAATGAACGACAGCGCAACTTTGGCGGTATGCTTGAAGGCAGTAAGCAAAGTGATCAATGGTAATAAATGGAAGCGTTTGAATCGTTCTGACCACTGAACAGAACTGTTGTCAAGAAACGAAAGAGTTAAGCTAGTGCCAGAGTCCGCGATCCATCGCAGGTTTCGCTAGTTTTCGCGAAACCTGCGATGGATCGCAGGAGTTGGAAGTGTCTCGATGAATATTTCTGCTAGTCGTCGCGTAAATCGCGCAAATGGCGAAAATCAGCGAAACCTGCGACGGATCGTGGACTCTGACACCAGCCTTATAGCTCGGATGGTGAGACCGGTAGGTACGAAATAGAAACGTACTCGCCAATGCTGAACTCAATTTGACCCAAAAAAACATGCCATGCATGCGATGTCATGTTTTTACTTGTCTCGCAATGAGTTCATGCAAGCAGGAAGCGACCAATAGGCGGATTCAGAAAGACATTTCAATAGTTGACTTTTCTCTACATGCCAGTCGTTGTAGTAGTACAAGTAATGTACGGCGCGAATTTTGACTTGAGATAGCTCATTCACATGACGTCAAAAGCTATAATGTCCTTTGAAACTTCAAGGATTATTGCGAATCCTACTATATATAATTCGCTAAGTACGTTTGTCTGTGTGTGTGCGTCCGTTTGTCACGAAATTCATAGCGCGAATCACCGCAACTATGAAGCGCTGTATTTCGAGTATGATATAGGGGGTGGGACGGGAGCATATTTGGCGAGGGATCGAATGTGATAACAGCCGATAAGATTCGATAAGAGGCGTCAGAACGCAAGGGGCACGAAATTTACAGGATCGGACGTATTCACCGAAACGCTCGCCTCTTTGAAAAATTTTCCCGCGCGCGCTTTTTCGAATCGGTGTCGCATCGGGGTGAGCATTCTCACTATCTACATGAATTGCTGCTAGCTTCACAGCATCGTAAGTGGAGCCTGGATTCCTGAACAAAGCTTTAAGGGGACTATTGATCATCAAGCATCTTGAAAGAAAGTAAAGCCTTTGCGAGCGGATTTGCTAACAGCGGCGCAATGTGGCTCAAGGGGGGGGGGGGTGCAGCACGTAAGGATCACTTAAGCGCTCAGTTTCAGGACTAAGCCTTTAGGGAGGAAAAGGACTCCGGTGTTCGGAAGCAGATTTAGTATTCTATGGAGTTCGTCCCTGCTCCCTAGGCTTAGTCCTAGGAGCCTTTTTAACGAGTGCCCCTCCCCCCTGAGCCACATTACGCCCTGACAGACACTCGGCCTTCAGATGAGTCCCGAACACTAAATCCCTTTAGTCGCGACCCACTTTGTGAGTCTGTGTGGGCTATTATGTGAATTGCATTTGTTGCAAGGTTGAAGCTATGGATCGTTAACTTCTTCGCCACGTTTTAGGCTGTCAACATTCCGCCCTCTTCGTACTCCTCACTTGTTTATTCCAATGCTTTTTGGGATATGATTGCCATTTTGACGTTTCTTTTTTTGCACTTCGCAAAACAATTTTGGCAAGTGTTCATCCACCGGTCACAGTCATTACACATTTTGAGGCGCTGCGATAAGATGGCATCCTATGGAGCTAAGCCTACTAGGCGGCAGGATTTTCGGTAGAGTAAAAACTTCAATTTCCTTTTCGAATTTCACGCAGCCTAAATTCCCCCCCCCCTGCCCAGGGCTTAGTCTTCCTCCCGGAAAAAAATAGTTCTTGCGTGGTTTTGAATGCATCGCTAATAGAATTTCCCATATTTTGCGATAGCGTCCATTTGGCTATTATACACGCGAAAAGTATTCTTGTGTAACTTCTCGTCGTTACTTTTTCGTTTCGCTTTCCTTCGAGGTAGATGCCTACACGGGGCGAATGTGCGAGCAGTAATAATGCTTGCCCCAGTGCGAATCGGTTTGGAAGAGCGCGCGCGGGAAAGTTTTTCAAAGGGGCGAGCGTTTCGGTGAATACGTCCGATCAATTTACAGCAGGTGTCTCAGCAGCAGTGAAGTGTTAGTTTCAACAAGTGATGTTGAGGGTGGGACGGGAACTTTGGTGGGGGACAGAAAGTGATAACGGCTGGTAACAAAATAAAGCGATATCGCAAGATATGCAGGCAACGCATGTGAAATCGCGTCAACCGATTGTTTTTGTTAGAACGGGGACCAAATTTTAAGGGGAAAATTTTCATTTTCCCAAGAGTTCCTGCCCACATTACCCAAGGCTCGCCCCAGGAGAAGCCTCATATGTAGTGATATTCACTTTCTAGCAGTTTATGGGGACATGATATTCGTTTCAGTACACGGTTCGGGTCAGTTGGTCGACGGCGGGACATGTGACTGACGCAATCCTCTGACGAAAGAAGGCGTTAAAAACGGGATACATCACAGTCCTGACGTGTCCTACTTTGACAGGTGGAGAGCCTTAGTACACAGGATAGGCTCTAACATGGTACCTTTTGTTAATATCAATTGCGTCAGCCACATGTCCCGCCATCGACCAACAGACCCCCACGGTTCTAGTATCATATGTAGTACGTTTTCGTTTGTTTGGCGTCTTAGAGCCTTAGCATATGTGACAGACTGTAACATGTCCTCTTCAGTCAACAGCAGAGCGAACAATTGTACCAGCAGATCCTCGTCGGACAATAGATCCCATATTAATTTAGGAATTCCACAAAAAATTATCCTTCCATTCGATACCTGAGTAATTGCAAATGAAGGAGCGAGAATAAGCCCGGTACTAAAAGAGTCAGAAAGTCACAAGAATGTGAGTGGGTAGAATACCACTCTGAGCTGCATGAATGAAGGAAAACCCTAGGTTATTTTATGCATCTCGGAATTATTAAATATCCACGCATCATCTTGGTATACACAGAAACATAATAGAAGTGGTCCACCATCCTTTCCATAATTTCCATCCTACTTCATGGTATTTTATAATCCACTGAATAACTGCGCAGAGAAAACCACATTACATCGGCAAGTTAAAGAGGAACAAGGACTCAGCCGACTCTTATCCATTTTCTCAACAGTTTGCCAAACGTTGCTATATCAAGAAGAAGGTTATTCCCATGGCACAGCAATCCTTAAAAGAGCAGAGTAACTCTACCAACAAAAGGAGGAGCCGAAACCAATTAAAAGATGTATAGATGTTTCAACCTTTTATTAGAAGAGTGAACCGTGAATATTTATGAAGTATGCTGTTAAAGCCAGAAATTTAAACCGATGGAAAGACTAGCTCTGGAATGGGACCAAGAAACGAGACTCATTACGGAAAGCACATGTATTGAGACCCATCCAGGCGTCGAAGTCCGTACCATATGATTAATGGATTAAGCATACGCGATGATAATTAGACACGATCACGGAATTCAGCACCTATTTTGAACGGTGGTTGACAAGACGTTGGCGCGCAGCGACGCCGCAAATCGCACCAGGACCCACCTCGTCGAGGCGACGCAGCAATTTATCTCCAACCATTTTCTTGGCGATAACACCGCTCAGTTAGCTATTTTTCTATTTTTGAGAGTTTATTCAACAACGTTCTTCAATCTAAATATCATCAAAGACAAAAAACAACAACTAGTCCGGCAAAATAATGCAAAATATAACTCACACATTCTCTACTATCATATAGATAGATTGAAAAACCGCTCAACCATAGAATAATTACTCGTACACTAACAAGAAGGAAGGGTAAAGAAATAACCGAGAGCAGTATGAAGTGTGAGTATCAACGCATACGAAGAAGATTCAATTAAAGGAACAACAGAAACAATCTTTTTTCATTGATTGATAACAAAAAACGAAACAAAATACAGGATGAGCAGCGTTAGGACAGTTGAAAACATAGTGAATTCCGTAAGAAAGTAGCAAAACAACAAAAAGTACACTGGGGTTGAAAGCGATAACAACCTCTCTCGATGCTGATACGACAGTGAATCGATTCCTAAAGAGGGTCGGTGACGCCATTGTGCGAGGTCAGACGTCTTAGCGATAAATCTACGAGGGGCTCGAACAAAGGCGGTGAGAAACAACCAATTGTATCGGATCGCTAGGCGATTGGAAGGCGAGGACCAGTTCTCAACGATACATCAGCCTCAACTCCTTGAACCTGTACTCCATAGGCTCGCTTCCCCTTTCGCTCCCATCGGACGAGCTTTCATATTGCTCATCATCGACTCTCCGAAGATTGGAGTTGATTTTCCAATCGGTGATTGCCGGAAGAAGCCTAAACGTTTCATTATCAACACTACTGGCATTAACTATAACAACTTTTAAGTTATCCTGAAACGTTTATAATAGTCAAATCTTGCGCAAAGTTGCGCAGAGATGTCGCAGATGGAAGTGATGCCTGCACCATGCACACCGTAAGGGGTCAAATCCTGGATCAAACTTAGCCAGGCCGACCAAAACTACTCCCTCATGGGTTGCTTATTTAGTATCATACTTGTTTGAAAGGATAAATACGCCGCCGACTTATGCAGTGATTGCCCCTCACACTTGTTGTAGACCAAATCGCACTAAAATGTCACCACAATGTCTAGTGTTAGTAGAATGCGTGGATTATCAAAATGAAAGATTGGCGCTCATGTCCTGGAAGATAGGACATTTAAGCCAATGAGCAATTGTTGTACTTGGGAAGAAGCCTTAGGCAATGACAAGGATGCTAGAGGAGGATATGAGCAATATGTGTTGGCGCTTGGCGTTTCTTCCCTCTCCTGAGCTGAGTCCTAGTCCTGGTGTCACTTACCATCGGCCCTGTTATGATGTCCCCCCCCCCAAGTACATGAGCCATGAAAGATTTCCAACGCTGAGGGCATATTTTTTTGTCGTTGTACTGACACAACTTCATATGGGAGGATTATGCAGATTCAAAAGAGGCTCTATGGCTCATACGCATTTTCTCCGCAGAAACGTGAGCCGCAGCGCAATCTCTCCCTTTCATGCGTAGTTTGTGTCAGTACTGCGATAAGGGATAAAGCACTAGACGTTGACAAATACTCCTTGTTTGTTTGACAGTGGAATCGACTTCAGTCTTCGCGTCTTTTTCAGGCATATAATGGGCTTTGCGAATCGAGCGATTCGCTAGCGTCTGCGGTCGCGTCACGGCCAGCGAATCGTTCGATTCGCAAAGCCGGACATCGGCCATAGAATGACAGGATCTGTTGTCCGAAGGGGGCATGCTGCTGAAACTGTTCGCAGTGTTGTTTATGAATGGAAACGTCTAAACTTGTTACAAGTTTTGAGGACTTCACGCAGTCAATAGAACACAGCTTTTTCAATGTACATAACCGTCTCTGACAAGTTTTTCGTTAGCATCAAATGTCCCTCCGTCGGACAATAGAAGAACGACAATTGCTCTGCTCCTCTTAGTTTAACCGCTGAAGTTGCTACAGAGGAGTATGAATTCTCGAGGTCACTCACTTGGTGAGCTTTGCACTGATATTGATGGGCGACTCAGCAGCGATGTCGACGCTGGTGAACGTAGGGTGGTGGTATCGTTAAACGTGCCTTCTTTTTCCCATACTCGGCGTCGAATGAACCAGTACACTGAAAATGGTCTATGCTACTGAGAAGAGTGAATCAGCTCAACATCTAGCTGAAATCAATAAAATCACTCACAAGCGATAGTAGTCACCCCGAGGGCACAGATCCACATCAACGATGGGATGATCCATGAGTAATGCTGTAGGAATATCAGAACAAAATCGGTGAAACCCGCGCTATCCAGGGCTGAAAAGCATTCATTATCAGAGAGTTATCCCAGTTCAGATTTTTCCTTTCTGATTTTCGGCAGAAGGAAGCTGGACTGTTGAGTGACCGACTGTAAGGGTGACTTATAAACAAAACCAGCCCTGCTTCGAAGCTCACAAGCAACTCTATAAATCGTATGAAAATAAGTGGTGGCTTCCCCGAAAAACTCACCGTTATAGACTTGTTTAGCTGCTTGACCAACAATTCGAATGCGAACAGGAATGTGAATGGTTTGCCCTGTTACACTGTTCTCGATGGTGACCGAGCACTTTTCTGACAGATCAGACCACAACGCTGCCGATTTGATGTTAAGCTGAAAATACTTGCTGACATCCAACTTTTACGCGCATTACACTTTCGTTTGTTTGTTTTTCTTATTATCCGCTGTTTTTTTCTGCCGCGGTTCGTGATGCGGATGTTGTCACAAGACAACTGAGTTGGAAATATCTCCTTCACAGCCGAGACCGGGAGCAATGCTGTGCCTTCATACCAAGTGTGTTAACCATTACACTATAGAGGCCATTATTTAAAGGCGGATTTTACGATAAAAAGGTATCTTATGGGGAAGTGAGTTAGAGATGGACAGTGATGCACAGAAGAAGAGAAAACCAATGAAAACGGCTCAAAACCCGTGGAGTGGGATCTCTTTCAAGCCCGCTGATTTCCGCTTGATAGGACTCTCATCGGTGCTGACCTCTTCAACGCTGACGCTCTATTGCCAAACTACCAGAGGCTCACACAGCGAGAGGGGACATTCCGCATCGATAGTGCGCCAATGCCGCCTGTTTCTCCTTTGAGTAGGTATTTATGTAAGAGATCATGGTCAATATACTACTGAAAACTGAGCAAGGTGAAACGAGAACTCAGTGGTGCAGTTGCATAGCAAATGACCTCTCTTCCCCGGGATTGAGAAGCACCGGGTTCGAATCCCTGTTGAGACAGAGCGTTTTGTCCACAACTCAGCCTCTTTGTGATAGAATTGGCAGTACCCTAGTCCAACCCATTTTCACGGAAGCTGTTATGTAGCATCCATCACAAAAAGAGAATGAAATTCATAGTCTCGGCCACTAACGGACCAAAGCAATTAAAATATGATCTCGGGCTGGACTACTTTCTATCACAGCACAAACCTTGACGAGGAAGAATTTATTGGCAGCCGCGTTAGAGCCAGCTGGTTGACGTGTTTCTGATACAGTAACTATGTCACCGGCGCAACCAGAGATGGTCACCTGGAAATATGGAGTCAAACAAAATAAATTCTTAAATTTTTGAACTGAAACTTCAAAAACTCAATGCCGAATGCTGAAGCGTGCACCTAAGCCGTCGCCGTCAAACACATTGCCTTTAAGCTTACACAGAGTGAAAGAGGAACGCAAACAAATACAACAACAAATTAGACATTTAGAAAGCCTAAGAGAACGAATCATTCCAACGGTCAAAAATTCCCATTCAAATATTCACCTTTCGTAGCTGATATGACGGCGCCTGCACTGATAGTACAGCAGACTTGTGATCCACATCCGACAGTTGTATCTGGTAGACAACGATTTTCTAACAATCCAAAAGCATTGAGAGTCAGTCTACTAAAAGCAAATTACCTCCTCTTCAAGAACACGCATTGCCGTATGGAAAGGGGTGCTGGTGACCGCATCCGGAATCTGAATTTGAGAAATCTTCAAACTGTGAGCACATCGTAATAATCTACAACTCACTTGAGAATCGCCTAGCCATTTTGCAGCTAATTTTAGCTCCAATTGGGGTGCATTAATTACATCAACACGAACGTAGCCAGCCTCTTGTCTTTCGATAACGCATGCATACAATCCTCAAATCAACGGAATTAAATCGATGATCCGAATGAATTTTTGCTGCATACATTCGTAACATAAATATTCTGAACAAACGCACGGCTACGTGATGAAAAAACAGCTCTTGCAGACAGTACGTTTACAGCTGGTCCTATCTTGTTATTTGTGAAGGACGCAATGCATTCGAACGGAGCTCTTATGGAAGATAAGGCTTCCAACTGTGATTCACTGCACCCTAGAAAACCCATTCAATCGCTTCTGGATATCAACTCGAATCCCGTGCTGCAGAAAGATGAATAATTACCAGACATCGCAGATGAGGATGAATCAGTTCCATTGGTAGCAACATTCACAGGAAACTCAAACGAAGCTCCTTCTGCATTTGTAACGAAACTCGGGCGATTATCGACAAAGTACAGACGTTCTGCGGCGCGAATAATCATCTAAAACAGTAATGGTTACTCTTCCCTCAGAAGCCACTTTACTTTAGAAATTCTATCGAAGGAGAAAATTTCTATATGTATCCTAAACACCAATAATGTAATTTCTCAGTATTTTCTGTGATTAATTAATCAATTTCTTTTTTTTGATTCGACGTATAACGATAGGCAAATAACACTGCTTATAGGACAGAACGTGTGCAAGATCAAAACTGACGACACACGTGGCCTCAGGCAGCATCAACAGCATAACAAGCACACGCGTATTAACTTTTTTACGCTTAGGGCTGACCATAAGCCTCACTTACAACGCGTCTGGTAGATGGTCGCAGGTGGACATGATTCAGAATATAGCGTTTCCAGGCATTGACCTTGGTGAACTACATATACTAGCAGCCTGAGGGTTGCTAATACAAACGCAAATTTCTGGGTAGAAATAATTCCGATCCTTTGCAACACTGATTAAAATATCGGAAGGGTATTAGAATGGCGGTAAAAACCATTTGCGGCCACTCACGGCCAGCGGGATGAGTAGTTCGTCAACACTACCTCATGGTAGGAAAGCAGGCAGCGTGAAACAAAATCAATCAAGCTTCTTTGACAATATGAACACGAATATCCCATCGTAACCATGACAAGGCTGAGGTGGCATAGTGGCGAGAGGTCACCACATGGGCAACTCAAAAGCCACATTCCGATTGAATCTCGCTCAGTCCTTCTTATTCACAAAGACCAGACAGGAAAGCAACAACTCCCCCTCCTACCCCTTCTCCCAGCCAGCGAAGGTCATTTTATGTAGGCTGATTCACTTTCAGCTAAGATTCAGAATGCAACAGATTAGTGCGTGGCGCAACCAGACAACGTACCTTGAGCCCATCCGAAGTAGAAAACTTTAAAGTAACAAAGCTTACCGAGGTTGTCAATTTTTGATTTGCAACGTTCACAGTAACATGCGCGCTGCCCGGCTGCGACAGCTTCGCCACTCCTTGTTCTTCGTCCAACCACTCAATGCGATCGTCACTAGACGACCACCGCATGGATCCTGCCAGGGGAGATTCGAAGCACACTATATCTGACACCACAGGCTGTCTATGAGATAGATATAACTGTTCAACGGCAGAGAGCCTGACGAACACATTTTGCGAAGGGGCAGCTGTATTCCAGATCTGCAACAAAACCAGCCCCGCAATGATCATAAAAGCTCCATAAAAGCAGATTACAAAAAGTAAAATCTAAAATTACCATTAAGACTGTTTCGCCTGGCGACTTCATAGTAACAGTAAGTGTCCTGTTCAAGTCAGCCGGGACGATCTCCGTCAAGTCGAACCTAGAATACGGATATTACTGCTCCATCACAAGATAGTTGAAGTTCAAACTCACCTATGTGGCCGATAGCTTATCGGTGTGGAAGAAGCGGACAGCTGACGACCACGGGTGTCACGGAATATCACCTGCAGATCCAGTTTTACACCTACCGGAAGATGTTGGAGCGGAGAAGCGGATATTGGCTCAATCTTTGTCAACAGAATAACATCAAGGGAATTCACCGCAGAAACCTGAAACGAAATTATATTATAGAGCAAACTTGACATTATTTCCATCACCAAACTTACCGTTACTGGGACGACTGAGGTTTCATTATCAGGAGAGTCAATACGACGAACTACCACTGCCGCTGGTCCAAGAACCGATTTCGCTTTGATGATACCCGATTTCGTGACAGATAGCCGATTAGAGTACTCAGGAGGCACAGTGAACTCGACGACAGATTGTGGCCTGAAGAAATTAAAAAAATGGAAAAATACAGTCCGCGCTTGACATATGATAGTGATTTGTCTGAGCCAAATGACCAACCATGCCGTTTCAAGGTGCATTTGGGTGTTCTGAGCCAGCCGTATGGAAGGAACCGGTAGCTTAGGTTGACGCATAGATAACGGCTCTTCTACACGAACTTCTATACTGTCTTCGAACTCACGTATAGATCGAACAAAGTGCTGTTTAGCGTGAGCTGCAAGCTCAACACGAACCTGAACAAATTTATTCAGTCGCAGCAACCCTAAAGAGCACTACGCAGCCAAGCAACGAGAGAAGATTGTTGAAAAGAAGTTCCTACTCACTTTAACAATCGCCGATCCCGCACTACCACCCACCAAACAAATAGCAAAGCGATTGTCCTCGACCTCAGATACGGATGCTCCGAATGGATGCACCATTTTCAGCACTCCGGGATGACTGACAGTCCATGTCACCTAGAAACAGAGCACACTCCCTGAGAACTTGAGTATTTGACGGAAGTCAAGTGGAACATCATACTGCACCCTGATAATGTGAGCAAACCAATAAAAATACTTGACCACACCTTGAATGGATAGATAGCACCACCGAATGCGAATGGAGTCTCAGCTTCATCAAGTCCATTTACACGGATGCAAACTCGCCCTCCTGTTTCGGTGATCTGTGTGCTGGCCAAAGCGCGCACTCCAGCCAATGAGACAACGTGTAGCACGACGGTGCTCTGAAAACCATAACACCACAATGACGGTACCGGCCTTCCGTGCCTCAGAAAGTGTTAAACAACTCACGTGAGTAGAGTGACCATCACCAACGTTCACTGTACCGGTGATTGATGTATAGCCGAGGTTCTTCGACGTGATCAGCGCATTTGGTTCAACACTTGCAACTTTAGAATTGTTCAAGGCGAAATCAATCTGCGGTGTAGGTTGCGGCCCTCCAACGACTTCCAGCTAAAATTCAAACTTCATGTAACAGATAACGGTCTCCTTTTCAATGAATTTGCAACGTATTGCTCACCTGGAAGGTGCTCTCGGGAATAAGGGTGATTCTATGAGGAACAAGGGTCAACAGCGAGAACACTTGAACATTATGTGGCTGAGAGTTCAATGTTCGTCCTGATGCAGAGGGAGAAGTTGCCTTCAAGGTGACTGCGCCGACAGACAATGCACGTATGCGATAGTGAGCATTAGATATCCTGTAAAACATATATAGAGTTTCAGCATTTCGTGCAGCTTTGGGCAAGTGTGAAGACACATTCCACTACAGCAGGTGAGTAGTGAATCAAATGAAAATTTAGGCGTCGAAAGTGCACCAGTGAAAAAAAAGCAAGTGCGGCAAGGAAACACTACAGAGCGCTTCAAGCAGATGCCTTTGAGCATGGCACAGGCTGTGAGCAAATAAACATCGGGCGCTGTGACGAGGGTGAGCCAAGAAAAGAGCAAAAATACGAACAAAATGCAGACACCAATGCATGCTTCAACCTCATCCGCTTCAGAGCGATCCCGATACAGGAAGCCCTGTATCGGGATCGCTCTGAAGAGAAGTCTTGGACCTGGGCCTCAAACCCCCTACCTCCCTGACCCCGAATATTCGAACTAACTCGGTACAGCGTCTGCGTGTGATCTGGTTTACCCTACTCGTGGTAAGGATTGTCTTCTTGTGCGCTTTTGAGCATGTGAACGAGCAAATTCAATCATAGAACCGGGCTATCCTCTAATTAGTTCAGGGTGAGGATCATATTCAGCGTTTACTGTCGCGGTGGCACTTTGCCTTACTGATCCGTTGCCAGACTTAGAATCACGATTGTAGCGATACGAGAACGTGGGTAGTGGTCAGAGACAAAGCGCGAACGAGAGGACACTCTCACGCGCACGGAAGTTTAGGCCAATAAGGGTAAGCGCAGTCGCGACAGCGCTGTCGCAATGGCAAAATGCAATCGCCGAGAATGACGCCTACCTATTATAAGCTACAATACCTGAATTTCTCAGTTTCAGCGGGTGTTATCATGTCAGTGTTTACACCACTGATACCAGAAAAAGAGAAGTTACATACTTCAACAAATGGACATTTGCATCAGTTGCTTCGAGTATCGTGTTTGACAGCGCCCCATGATCCCGAGAGAACGAACTGCCGGCTTCATCTACAGCATCGATGGTCACTTCTGCATCAGAACCGACTTCCATCTGGAAAATAACACAAAATCTTCAGGCTGTACCAACTCATGTTCGGGTGTGGTTCACTACGGCAGAAAGCAACTTTGCCGCTTCTCGCGCATGAAATGCCAGATCCAGCACTGCTCACGAGTACACCCGGGGTCAGCGAACCACCCCTAATGTTCGCCCGCATAAACTCACGAATTGAGGCCCATAAATGACTAAAGAATGGATGTCTGTTATCTTCACGGGAACATCCAAGAAATCGTCGCCTACACAGACATCCTGAATACGCAGTGAACCGGCGCCTTGAGACTGTGGAGTCACCTAAAATCAATACGTGCTAAAAAATGTCGGTGCCCAGGCGATCCGGTAACGTACCGTGATTGTCTCTCCTTTCACAAAAGCCGTAAACGGTGCTCCTGGTAGTTCATGAACCACAAAATGCCCTGATCCATGGACTATCTTCACAGAACCTAGCGCTGCCACTTCATTCCACAAGACCTGCAAGCGAAAATACTGAAATTCCGAAAGGATTGTTCTTGGTACTATAGCCACTCACAAGCTTCGATGGCTCCGTTGCCATTGGTTGTACCAGACGCACATCGAAAGTTGCCCTAAGTGCAACTCGACTACGAATTTTCGCTTGCTCCATGATCTCTGCTGCCACCAACACGGTCCCAATGATGCCTTTTCCTTTGATGACAACAGCTAAATATGGACAAGTGAGTCAAGTGATTTCACAATAATCTAAGAGCTCGAAGAGAAACCAAAGTTTTAGATAGAAAAGAGATGCAAAAGAAAAAAGAAAGGGAATTTAGGGAAAAGATGAACGGTCAACTAGAAAAACGAATGAATCTGGTACTCACAATGATCCTCCGTATCCATAGTCTCAATTTTTATTGCACTCTTGTTTGCGGTACTCCACTTGACCTGAACAATGTGTGTGGATGAAACTGGGCTAAAACACAAATTTAAACGCTCATGGAAAGGACTAACATTGTATCCAGAGATAGAATCCAATGAGCGGTCGCCTCCTTTTCCACATGAAGCATGAGCCTTGAGCTCAAGTTTCATTGATGCGTCACTCAAAAGGATTCGCTGCAACGAAACTTGGGCATTTCACGAAAACTGAACAATATAATACAGTGGAAGCAAGACTAACCACATTTGAAGGGCACTTTGGCTTATTTCCATTGAGTGGAGAAATCACTAGTCGGCTAGGACGAGCACAACAAACGGATACTTCGACGGTGGATAGCGCCGGTAGAGGAAGCGACGGCGACGGTTTGTTGCCAACTTGAAGAATCACAGTCTGAAAAGCTAATTTTAGTTTTGAAAGACTATGAAGAATTTCTGGTGGTAGACCCTCACCGACGACCCGTCTTCTCCGCCACATTTGACATTCAGAACATCATCAAAAATTGACGAGGTAACATGTTGAACGGAAGAAGCTGGAAATAGACTATTCAGCTCACAAAACGGTAACACATTCCGATCACTTCTCTAACTTACCTTCACTGAAGTGAGCAGAGGAATCGAGTAACCATGGTCTCGGTCCGCCTTCAAATTTAATACTAGCACTACTTTCTAATCCTAAGGCAAGGTCATCAGTTTTCACCTAAATGACAATGAATTACCGTTGAAAACGAGGTAGATAATCACAACTCACTTTGAGAGGATTGTATGCCGACACATCTATCGTAGCCTCATATTTACCGAATGACACCGTCACTTTAGCATCGCCTGACGATATGGCTTTGAGCGTGACTGTTGAGCAACCAGTACCCATTACCGGCAGTGTTGGAGCCGCTTCTAAAATTGACCAATTGTCATCCCTCACAGAAACTGAATTACGGCACAAACGTGTACAAAGAGCAACTAACCTGGCACAGGTTTGAATATGCCGTTATCGGATGACAGTACACGAAAATCAGCTGCCCGACAATCAGTAAAAGGCACTGAACCCAGAAGACCAGAGCCCATCAGCTGTACATTGAGAACAAGATCCGACCCCACCTCTGCTTCTTTGCGTGTATCACCAAACGTCAAAGAAAGAATGTCCATTACAGATACCTGGATGGAACAGAATTAACACTACAGTTAAAAGCAAAAGCTGTTACCCGAAAACTTACATGAGCTACATCTTTATGAGCAGGATTTCTTTTGTCAGACGCTACGACAGTTGTAGATCCTGGAGATGCACCACTCAGTAGACCATTCGCATCCACGGAACAAATCGTCGTATCAGCCACGCTCCAATCGTACAAACCACTTCCACCGGTAGCCTTCAATATGACAAAACATTTAGAAGTAGCCAAGACATCAGAAGCATAGCTATGGTTCCAATCAGAAAAAGGGATACCAGACAGAAAAAAGGACCCACCTTCAGAGCGAAAGACGTTCTCCTACGAGGCAGGTAAGGAAGCACAACATCCGAAGGAGTAATGCGTACGGGGTCGACAATCTGTACTGTCTGCTCACCGGTAACTTTGCCAGTGGTTTCACGACTTTTACCACTCTGGAATGAGAGTAGGGATGGAAAACAAAAGACATCGTAGTAAAAGCAGATTCCTCCCCAACCCAATTTCCTAGAACGACGTGAAAAA
Organism: Teladorsagia circumcincta; assembly: GCA_002352805.1. Taxonomy (NCBI): domain Eukaryota; kingdom Metazoa; phylum Nematoda; class Chromadorea; order Rhabditida; family Trichostrongylidae; genus Teladorsagia; species Teladorsagia circumcincta. Next base: position 111,345 of record KZ345655.1, read on the forward strand.
TGAAAGTCCGCTCAAAATAAAACCCACTTGATCAACCACAGCAACAAATTTACTCTTTAAAACGGCTCGACCAACTTTCTTCGGAGTCACTTCGAAATAAGTCCTATTCTTCGACGAATGATGAACGTCAAAGAATTCCAGAGGTATGGCGCTTTCAAAGCGCAAATTCTGAAGGTTTTGTAAACTGATAGCTTTTTTCGTTGAAACAATTAACAGGATATAGATGATTTAACGCAACAGTGGAAACTCCAATCAAAAAGGGCAATGCGCAGAGAGGAAAAAAAGAAAAAACAAAAAAAAAGACAAAAAAGAAGAAAAACGAATAAAATATTGACTAACATCACTTATGTACATGGTATTGCCATGGGGGTCAAGAAGTGATACAGAGAGCTTGTATCGAGTTCCGGTTTGGAGTAACCAATTACCACCACCTGAGATCATCCACTGTATACTCTCTGGATCAACCACGTAGATAGCAGTGGATGGAGGCCGAACACCGGACTTCGTTTTCACGTCGACATCTTGAAGTATAGAAGATTGAATTCGTATCTCTACCCAGGAGAAGCGGAGAAACATTACTTTGACTGTACAGATGTATATCCGTACGACCACGAGCTAGTGCATGGATGGAGGACGTCATTTTATCGAGGGAACAAATACTTTCAGCATCCACTTTGAGGTAGTAGGCAGAGGATGGCATTGGTACAACTGAAAAATATTTGATAAGGAAGCAAACGATCACAAAACGATATGTACTCATGTAGAAAGGGAATAAAGTTGGAGCAACTATTACAATGGATTTTGCAACGGAAACCCACAAACCTTCGGTACTACTTTGTCTCACTATCTGCACTTGAAAAGGCACCACTGCGTGCACCGGCAGGTACAGATCATGTGCAGGTAGAAGCAACAAATTAGCGACAACAATGAGTTCCAGACTATGTGATTCAATATTCTGAAAGAGAAAGACACACGAAATACAAAAAAAAAACAAAAAAAAGAGGAGGTAAAAAAGAATCCCTACAGCAAAATGCGGTTCAGCGAATCGTGCAGTCAACGTTGCGGAGCCTGTTAGAACTCCTTCCACAAGAATAATGTAACCTTAAAACAAAAAAGTCACTACATTATCCGAAGCATGGTTTCACTCAGATCTATTACCTTTCTTCTTGTTATTCTCCAGTGCGATGATTTCAGGCGGAGCCTCGTAGGTTGATTGCTCGAACGGTACAATTCGAAGAGGGCGACCATCACCGGAATGCGACAATTCCCAGTCGATTGGAATTTCACTTAGCGTTGAGAATTTGTCACCTAAATCAACGAGTTCCAAATTTTGACTTTTTTTAATTGTTAACTGCTGTTTGGCCACAGTTCGCCTTGCGAATGTTTCACAAGAATGCTAGGTTGTGAACAAAACTTTCACCCCAGACGGTACTCGAACCTGCACCTCTTGCCTACCGGGCGAGTCGCGGGTTACATGTTACGCTACAGGGGCACCATTTCATCCCAGCTCAGCTTTTCATGGTATACGTACTATGAAAACCAGGCGTTCTTGCCCGGTAAGCAAGAGGTGCAGGTTCGAGTCCCGTCTGGGACGAGAGTTTTGTTTACAAGCCAGCATTCTTGTGAAGAATGCCAAGTTAGTTAACAATAAGAAGGTAGCAAGCAGAATAAATAGCGAGAGGTGCGAAATGTTCACCTTCGGAGTTGAACGCCTCAATGATCATTCGTGCTGGAGCTGCGTCGACGAAAAGTATCTTCGTGGTTGTTTCAACACGAATTCGTGAGATCTGGTCCACTGTGACGCCACAGCTGAGCATCGTTCCGGACGCTTAAGATTATATTTTTGACTACGAGCAATATGATAGTTAGTGAACGCTTTTCAAGAAGTATTGATCAAAGTAGTAGTAGTAAGCAGTGGTTGAAATCCAAGTCTATGGATTCTATCGAAGTCTCTTTTCACATCTCAAAAAGCATCGCATCATTCGATCGCCAGGATCGTTTTATTTGACGTTCGACATATTCAGCGTGAGGAACAAGAGGTGATCGTCTTCTACGCTCGTTAGAAATCAAGCCTTTACCTCCTTTACGTGCATGTAGCTACTGAAACCTGAAACTTCGTCAGAAACTCAAACTTGCTTCTCGACGGATGTCACCAGTAGACAGATGACCATCTCGTGCAACTTGACGCAATTATGACCCCTTCTCCCTTTCCAAGAACGCAGAGGAGGATATGAAGGGCGCACTGGACGTCGGCTCGGCGTTCCTCAGCACTTCAGTGATTATACCCCGTAGTTTTCATCTTTACTGTCACTTGTACCATATGTGAACCACCAAGAGTCAGAAGATCAAAGAAGATACTCACCATTATCCTCTGCAAAAATGACGGCACTCAATTCTCCTGACACGGCTTTAGCCGTGGCACGAATTACGGCTTTGTCCGAACACTCGCCAGATTTCGCTCCAACCGACGTAACCGAAACTACATCGGGACGTGTCGATCGCCTGAGTTATATAGCGTTAACACAGCATTCCGAAATTTGCCTTGTCAGTATAAACTACAATGAAAGTCCTTACCAAACGAAGCAACCTCCAGACGGCTGCGTAACTTCAAGCAAAAACTTAACAGGAATAGTAGGATGATACGGCAGCAAGACACGTGGTACATTAAGTCTATATGGTGACGAGTAGTGAATAGTAGCAAATAATAACAAAATATTCCACATTGGGAGTGTTCTCCCTAATAGGCAGGTCATACCCATACTGAAATGAAAAATAAGTGCTCTAGTAAGTGTAGTGCGATTGGTGTAAGAAATCGAAACAGGTAAGCGGGCTTCCGTTTTTTCTTAGAAGCGCAGAGCTGCGACGTCAGGAGCGGTCGACTATATGACCAGAAGGCTTGACAGACAGTGGGAAAGATGGATGACAATGAATCATTACCCAGTTACCGAACAATATCAATTCATAGAATACCAATTCAATGTTGGAAGGATGACACAAATGGGGAGTGTGACGCCGACCGTTTTCCTCTTCCTTTTCCTTCTCCCCTGATAATTGCTCCGCTAAAGAGAAATTACAGAGGAGAGCCGAATTCCATCATTATTCAGCTGTTGTTAAGAGGTAGTAACCCGTCACTTGAGTCCCTAAATTCAAAACCGGTGAAGGAATCTTTTTAATCCTTTTATAAATGTGGGATACGCACCATCACAATTAGTCTATTTCGGGATAAGGATACCCCCTTCTACTCTTTGCTTAAATAAATTAATAAATATTGAAAAGCAGTTTCATGACGAAATGTTTTTAGAGCATAGAATATTGTGCATACCTTTATGTGTAAAAGTGGGCGGAGTCACTTAGTGGGCGGACATTCTCGAAACACGCCATTTCGCAATTGGATGTCGTACGGGGTGTAACAGGGTTTCATTTCGTGTGATAGTCGGTCTTCAACAGGGGTCTCTCTACCAAAAAGTTCAACAAACTGTGATAGTGCATGTGAGCTTCACTGGAAGTCGTAGTCTCGGATGTAGTTGGGGGAGGTGTTATGTCGTTACTGGCATTGAAGACAATAACAAACACATTCGTTCATTGTGGGTGTCTAGAGGAAGCAATGCTCATTCAGTACCCGTTTTGCATAAGGAGATTCGTTCACCCTGGTCGTTAAACCCGTGTTCACTGTAAACGGTTTTCCCCCCACCTCAGCTACACTTGAACCCCGTTAACACATTGACGACAGCGCGGGGGATATATATCCCGCGGTTTGCAGGCCACGTGGGACCGTGCGGGGGATATGTATCCCGCACCCATTCCATGATTATTTTTCGCAGATGCTCGACTTCTTCCGAATTTTTTTGTTTCTATCTTATGCATCGGATATGATATAAATATAAACGTCGTGGTCCATGGAATAGGTAAATATTCCTAAATTTAACAAAGTTTTTTCAAAAGTCGTGAATTTTTCAATTCAGTTCAAACTCAAACTAACACATAAGAAAGAAGTAAAACTGTAAATAGAACTGGAATATTTGGCCTAAACTTTGAGGGCGACAAATTTGGGCAAGTTGTAAGAATATCTAGCTTTCATAGTGGAACATAATGGAAAAACGTATGCGCATTCTCTCCAACGAGGTTTTCAATTTGATAAATTTTGTAACCCTAAATAGGCGCCTACTCAATCAAAACTTCTGCTGGAGGAGCCACTTCGTTTGTACTTTTGTCATGTACGCTAACTTACCTAATAATCCCTCTTTGGAATTATTTATACGTTCGACTTTCCAAAAACGGGCCTTGTGGGACCGTGCGGGGGATATGTATACCGCGCAAAATGCGGTCGCAAATTTGCGTCGTCCCACACGTCCAAAAACACCAAGGGCCGGGTGCAGCAAGCCCCGAGATGGGGATGGGTACCCGTCCCCAGCGCGGGGACGGGTACCCATCCCCATTTCGGGGACGGGTACCCATCCCCAACTTGGGGACAAGCTC